>JASAMX010018689.1:0-24982 GCA_030248175.1 Microlaimidae sp. YZB2_3 | reverse complement strand
GTACTTCGTTCAGTTACATTGTTATTGTATTGCTATGCAAATATTATACTTTAGATTTATGAATTAACACACTATCAAAACAATTAAAACCAAATTTTCAATGTCAATTTAAAATTCCAAAGTTTATGAAAACTGGTTGGCACCTCTATTATTTTTCTCTAAAGAAATAGACCATCCTCATGTGGTTCACGTATAGTCTATGAAGAATTACGGTCATAATTTGAATATACAGAAAAGTCTTAAAGAAGATTTTGAATTTAAAATTTGGAGTTTGAATTTTAAAATAAATAAAAAATAGGCGGAGAAAAACCGAACGCCATGAAATACCCTAAATTTCTGACGAGTAACTATTTTTGGAACAAAAACATATTAAAGGGTAAACTGTAATGCAAAAATTCAATGCACCACAAAATAAACTGTATAGTAATTTGTAAACCTAATAATAAAACGTACGTCTTCTTCAAATTTGTCTCCTACATTTTGCCTTTAGAAACATGACACTTTAAAAATTAAAGGTAGGAGTCAACTTAAGAGAAGATGTCCGTTTTATTTATGAATTATTATTTAGTTTATTCAATTTGTTTATTCAATATGATGAATTCAATTTATGTATGGTGTTTACTAGTTTATATATTTTTTGTTCAAAAATTGTTTTTGAAAGACATTTTTGGGTATTTTTGGTGTACAGTACAGTGTTATCCAGCCTCATTTGGAATGTAATATCCTTCTCGCGACTTTGCTGTACCTTCAAATTTCCGTCGTTATTCTTAATTGTTTGGCTAAACATTAATCGACCTTTTTTCATTCTCTGAATTAAAAAGCTTCTTAAAGCTTTTAAAGCAAGTAAACAATTCTAACAATAAAAAAATGATACCATGAATTTAATGCGTAGCCAAATACAAATGTACTCCACAGCCATAACACCAAGTAAAATTGTTGCTTGGTAAAATTCAAAGTAGGCATATGTATCACTGGTGTCTCCAACGTAAGCCCTAAATAAATATACATAAATCAAATTAAAAATAAAATATTCGATATAACCAAAAATATATAATAGAAATAGAGGGAAGGGTTGTGAATTTGAAGAAAAAGTTTAAAGAATATTTGTAAAATTGTTAATAAATATTGTTAAATATAAATAAAAGTTTTTATGGAAGATTTTTTAAGGAACTTGGTAAACTTGGTAACCAAAAATATATAACTTATATGCTTTTAATATAACAAATAGCTTACTAAATCTCGAATTCAATCATAAGTTTTAGAGTTGATTTTTTTCACAAAACATAAACACGAATGCAAAAAAAACTACAATTGTTTTTTTATTTTTGTACATTTTTTTCATAAAAACAATAAAATATATTTAAAAACTTATGCATAGCCCATTGCTGTGGAGCAAAAATTTGAAATCAATGAACTAAAAGATCTTATATTATAAAGTGCGTGTCTGTTCGTCTTTCTGTGGGGATAATTTCGGAAAGACCGTACTGAGTACCCAGCATAGGTGAGCAGGGGAGGGGTTGGGGGTTATACCCCCCGAAAAAATCTCGAAACTGCCGACACCCCTCCTTTTAAATTTAGAGGTACCCCGGACACCCCAGAATTCGGGGGTCCAGTACTAAAAACACGGGTCGGGTTAAACCCTTTCCCCCGAAATTCGAGAGGCTGCCCACCTATGGTAATTAAAGGGTTGGGTACATCCACCCCCTTAAATGTGCATAAAGTAGGGTAACTGACTTAAATTCGGCCAGCCTTTATTTCGGCCATCGGCTGTTATTTTTGTCATGCGCAAAGTTGTGAAATGACCTAAATATGGTGAGATTGATCGTCATTTCATCTATCCAGCCATATACTATTCATTTCATAACTTTTCGTATAGCAAATATAACAACCAGTGGTCGAAATTAAGGCTGACCGATTTTAAATCAATTACCCTACCCCATCTCACTTAATTCCCGTAAATTAATAAAGATTGAATTGTTCGCATTTTAAATTAATAAAGTTATGCCATAACACTGATTTATTTTACGCGAAAATTCGCGTGAATTAAAACTTTGAGTATGGTTATGCTATTAAAAAATGAGTGTTTTTCTATTCGACGATTCTAAAAAGCAATCGCACCCTACTGCAACGCCACTTTTTATACAAGAATTTTACATTCTTTTGGTATAAAATATCTTTATGATTTTCCACTTTGCGTTTTGCTATGTAGTACATTTTCTGTCTTACCAGCCAAAAGATTCCACTAAAAGATAATATTCGTGGCTTGGCAGCATTCCAATTACAAAGGTCACAACAAAATATAAGGTCACAGCTGCTAGCCAGTAATTGATCTTGTTTCCATCGAACAAGAACGTCATTAAATTAGGCTAAAATACAAAAAACAATATAATTAATAATGTGATGCATTAAAAAGTTGCAGTTTAAAGTTTTTAAATAAACACAAATCAAATTTAAGGCAAATATAGGCTTTTGTAATGAATGCACCTTTTAACTGATTATATTGTTGGCGTTAGCAAACAACAAATCATAAATAAATCTATGAGTAATAATCATTATAACTTTAAAAGTAATATTCAAGGAAAGATTTTAAGAACCCTCAAAATGTCATAGTATTCGTGATCACGCTATATATGTTTTGTTTTGTGAGAACGGTTGTGGGAGGAGCTGTTTTAGCCAATTAGCGCTTGGGAAAAATTGATCTCCAATAAACGTTGAGATCTCTAATTTTTCCAAGCGCTAATTGGCTAAAAGTGATTCTATAACGTCATAACTCTGTGAAAATCTTTAATACTGAACAACTTCTGTTTGAATGGGAGGGTTTTGACCATCGTGTTTTTTAATTAATTATCATTAAAATATTCTAGCTTTAACTAAAACCTTCAATCGGGAATTATATTTGCCGAATCGCCGTGATGGTAGTGGTAAATCATATTTCATATCAAAATTCTACTCGGAAGTTTTTGGACCAACATTTTAAAGATGCTTCGTTGTAAATAACAGAATAAAACATAAACATAAGCAGAAAAATTCTTGTATTTAAAATTTTTATTTTACGAATATTTTATGTTCGCATTGTTACACCTCGCATCAATTGAGCAAAGTCACGTCAGGAATAATTTGTATAAGATGTAGTACCATTTGCATAAAAAATTGCCGGGTAGCTGATTCGTGGTTTCGTATGATGTTCAGTTCAGTAATAGTACGTTCAGTAGTTTGTGCGCGGTTTTTTAACAAAAAAATAGGGTGTACAACAGTTGGGAACGCACTTTTCACATCTGAATATCTTTTACGGGACTTTGGTCAATTGCTGTGATTTATAAGCTTCTAGAAGAAATGATTATTTTGTATTTTAATATTAAATATTGGCAGAATCTTGCATTATTGTTATTATTAAATAACTTGTGCAATAAAATAAATTCATTGATTATGATAGAACATACAGCTATGAAATATATGAATCTATTGAACGCCAGTAACTGAAGAAGAACGCAATAACACACCCATCCGGCAATAGCGAATGAGCCAGTCGCTTTGTTAAAGATATATGGCCCTCCATCCAGCGTTGCTATCTAAATACAAAAGTTTTAAGAATTAAAAAATGGTAATTAAATTTTAAAAAAACTAAAAAAAAATTTTTAAGTTGAAAATGAGATTTTTTACTCTATTGTAAACATTCTGGGGTGACCTCACGATTTTCATTAATTTTTAAGCTGAAAATGAGATTTTTTTATTTTATTAAACATTCTGGGTTGACCTCACGATTTTCATTAACGTTGTTTTAGGTACATGAAATTTTATTTTATTTTTTTATTTTTACATTATAGTACGCTGTAGATCTTGACTGAAGACAAATACAGCATATTTCCCAAACGTTTTGTAAACACAAAAGATTGTTTATTTTTCTTGTTTTTGTGCATTTTAGGGTGCTGCAGTTCCTTTATTAGACTTTCCATAAATTTGTAGTGTTAAATTTTTTCAAAGATGGATAATACGTGACTTAGAATGTTCCCGCAGCTCCGAGCTCCGGATATTCCGAATGAAGCTCTAGAGACACCGCCAAAGTTCTGCTCTTATTCTTTAAACTAATTTCATAAATAACGAAAAAAGTAAAACCGAATTCTCAAAATATTTTATCAAACAAATTTTTAACAAAAAATAATAATAGTCGCAAATAAATCACGTTTTCGAACATCTAAGGAGCTTAGATCGCTCTTTTTAAAAACGGAGCTACGGAGCTACCTCCAGTTTAAACGAAGTGATCTTCGAAACATGAAATTGGAGTTTAACAGTTTGCTAAAGTTAAAATCCTTCAGGCTGAAATTTAGGGCGTAACCGCTCGCCGTCAGGAAGAAATAGACAATGAACGCTTGAGAATATAAATAATAAAAAAAAGTTTTCAGGGATGATGTAACCAATAATTATTAAGTTGCGTCAGGTGTTTCTCTCCACGTGATATTTTCTCCAAGAACGAGTGGTTACTTTACCACCTAGTCATTTTCACCCTGATAGAATTCATCTTTAATTTGAACTTCGCGCACGCGGAGTTTAATAGCTCGCTAATTTGAACTTGTAGTAATATTATATCTCACAACAAAACACAACTAAGGTAGCGAGTGCAGAGCCGATTGCGCTAGCAATTGCTTCTGTATTATTGCCAAATTTTGCTGCCCCTTTTTTCTGCTTTATTTTTAGAGCATTTTTCAAGGCTTGTATTATAATTCAAAACGAAACAAAAAAAGTGGACAAGCACGCGGCCGAATGGCGCTGTCAGTGGCTTATGTATTATTCTCGAGCTTTTGAGCATATCGAGCTTAGCTTATGTATTATTCTCGAGCTCTCGAGCATAATTATATTATCAAAACTTTTTTTTAAATTTTTTATTATTTTCTAAGCATAATATCACAGCAAATAACAAATAAAACATACAATAAAACATATCACAACAAAAAACAAACAACAAAAAAAGAAAAAAAATTAATTAACAACGTTATAATTATATTTATAATTTTCTTACTTTGAAGCCTTTTTTAAGTTAATATTTAATTTTGTTTTTGCAAACTAAATTTTTTTTAAACTTTTTGTTTTTGCTATTAATAAAAACTATACAAAAGTCCTAAATATTCAAATAACTTACACCATATTTCATGGTTAAATACGTTTGAAATAGCTCATTGAAACGGCGGAGCTCCAAAGCTCCGTTTTAAATGGCCGGACCTCCCGAGCATGCTATTAGAGGGTTTAGGAACATCACTAATTCCTTTATAACTTTGTGAGATTAAAGGATTTGCAACAATATTTTCGTTATGAATAGTGTTTTTTTTTTATTTTTACTTCATATGCTGCCCACTTGCAAAAAATAATGAAATTGGTATTTTTTTTGGCGATTATTAATTTGCGCATTATCATTAAAAATAAAATTATAATAACAATAAAAAAACGTACCTGAATTCCACTTAAAACATGACATATCATTTGTATCATATCATAAATGCCGAGATGAAACATTATTTTGTAAGTAGCTAAATATACATAAGAATTTCAATTTTCAACACCAAACTATTAAAAACTATAATATTTTTTTATATTATAAAAAACAAACTTTAATAATATAACTTTAAAAATTACTGAGCAGCAATCTAAGCCCCTATCGCCATTTTCATATTAATTAGTATAAGTTCAATAATTTATAGTAAGTCGTTTTTTAAAGTGTCAAAATGCCTTATGGCTTTTATAAATAAATCTGCGCGTTGTATGCTAAATATTTTATTTTGTAAAATTGATATATTACCGCTCTTTCGTAGGTCTCTGTTCCGTCCCATCACCCAAATGCAGGGGATGTAGAAAATAAATATAATAATGGATGTGGAGAAGTAACACATACCCACCCATATTGCCTGCCCCTTGAGTTGAAGACGTTGAATTTGCGCAGTGTGGAGCGAGATTAAATTGGTAATATTATCGCAGGTGTTATTTTCCATGAAACAATAGACGTGGAGCAAAAAGATCGATTTAAAATCCAAAGAAGGTTAAAATCAAAATAAAAAAGACTAAGAAGATTGCAAATAAAAATCAAGGATGATGTTTTTATCAAAATCATTTAAACGCTTTGACACACCACAAGTGTCATCATCAGTAAAGCCTAAAAATACAAGATGTTATAAACACGGTAAGTATCGAAATAAAATTGTAAAATGACAAGAATAAATATAGAACCCTATAGGCTGATATATAAACCGTTAAAAATTTGAATATTTCATATTTTCGTTATTTGCAAAATAATTTCTAATGAACTTTATATGATTTAGGTAAATTAGTTATGCATAGATTAATGATGTGTTCCATCCCAGATTTCATTTTCAGAACCTAAATCCAAAGCTACGCCTTTTAAATAAATAATCTAAAGGCACCTTGCACTGGAACTCTGTTTATACATGAAGTATGCAATATACATAAGTGTCACCATAATGGATAATTACCGTCCTTTCAACTCATCTTTCGTAGTATGCAGATCAACGGTCCAAAATTCGCGCCTTTTCGGTCCGTTGATCTGCATACTACGAAAGATAAGTAGGAGATACGATAATTATTTATTATGGTGACACTTATGTATATTGCATACTTCATGTATAAACTGCGTTCCAGTGCAAGGTGCCTAAAGCTTATTTAACCATAAAAAATGTTTTAAGTTAGTTTGATCACATATTAGTAGGTTTTAAATATTTTGGAAATATAATGTACGATTTTATTCATTATTTAAGCATAAAACCAACAAAAAATATAGAGAGGAATTCCATAGAAGGATGATCCTGTGATCTAATTCCAGAGCTCTGGAGCTCAGAACTATGGGAAATATCAATACTGTAGCCAATCATCTATGGGGAATATCAATAATATGCCAATCATCGCAACCATTATTTGCACTTAAAAAACACTCCGAATAAAAAAAAAAAACTCAGAAATTAAGGCTTAGCCAAAATTAAATCGTTCATACCTTTTGTAAATTTTGATGGTTTTGGTTTTGTATCTTGGTCTTCCCCCGTCTTTGCGTCGCCCGTCTTGCGCCGTCTGCTGTCCTTGCGTGGCGTGTCTTGGCGCGCGGGGCGGGCGTGTCTTGGCTTGTCCTTTGGCTTGTCCGGCTTCCCTTGGCGTGGGCTTGTCCTTGGGTCAACGTTTTGGGGTCATATTGTGCCTTAAGACCGTCATAAAAAACACCTAGTCGCTATAGCGCATAACATCGTTTTAACTATACATATTGTTTGCTATTCTAAATTGCAGTTTTTTAGTTAAAAATTATGGCTGAATCTTTAAATATTTCAACAGATAAGTTTCATTTAGGAAACTATATGCGTAAAATAACTCTCAAAAATACTGTATATTCTCTGTTTTTTTAGCGATACTGGAAAATTGTGACAAAAAATTTTTGTTTGAGCTCTTATAACTTTTAAACTCGCCGCGATCAATATGCAAATATCCTAAGTTACGGCCCTTGGACTTTTGGCTACCTCCTGAAAAAAATTATTTTTAAAAATTTTGAGAGGTTAGCCTCAAAATCTCCAAATTTAAGATTAATTTTTTTTAGCTAAATTTTTAATTTTTTACCGTATGAATCCTTACATCTGAAAATTTTTGTGCAGATTGCCCATATTTTCTTAAGCTCAAAAACATATAATTTGTTAAATGTAAACTACCTGGGTCGGGTACCCCAAAGGGGGTCAATTTTACGATTTTTGCAAAATCCCTTGTATGGGGGGAGCAAGTGCACTTTTTGGTATAATGCTTAAAAACTGTTTGAGCCACAGGTTTCAAACCCAAGGGGATTCATGCGAAAATTTTATGCTCTTGTTTTTGGTAACAGTCTCAAAAGTTTTTTATGTCCTAAGGCACTGCAATGAAGAACCCCTAAAAATGTCAACTTTAGGTACAGCCCCTCTATATAGGCGAGTAATATATCATTTTAAAGCTCCCGGCGTGTTGATTTTAGAAATATAAAAAATTGTTCTAAATGGTCAGGTTACCAAAAAACAGACCTCTTTGTATCTCCAAAATTAATAAGAGGTGAATTTTTTGTTTTTATTGTTTATAAGCCATGTTTATATTTCTTTAAAGCACTGTAATGGGGGAACCCCTAAAAATGTCAAGTTTTGGTACAGCCGCTCTATATAGGCGAGTAATATATCATTTTAAAGCTCTTGAATGTTTTGAATTTCGTTTTAATTTAAAAATATCAAACTGAGTCAGTTCTTTTTGTAATTTACATAAGACGGGACCAAATCTTATACAAAATCTCTAATATTTATTCTATATGAATATATAATAATATAAAAACATAGGTAAAAAAACATATATTATGACAGAAAGTGATTTTTTTATGATTTCTTAATATCTTTCTGCACAATAAATGACGTTTTCAGATATAAATTGGTACATTTTTATTTTTTTATTTTAACCATTTCAAGTATTTGGAAATGGATTTAAAATGAACTGCTGGCATTAATTCAACAACATTCAGTGTTTCAGTAATGTCGCTTCCTGGTGGCATTCGAGTTTAGTCTATAGGCAAATAAAATCTAGCTGACCGCGATATTTGCAGTATTGAATCGACTATTTAACAAGAAAAACATTCAAAATTTTTCACTAAAGCGGATTAATAACAAAGGTTTAAAACAGTATTTAAATAATTATTTATCAAATTATTTAATTTGTAACCTAAATACATTTTTTTTAAGGGATACCTATTGCAGACCATAGCACAAATTACGGTTTTTTACTTGCATAAAAATTATTTGTGAATTATTAGTATTATACTTTAGAATATTCAAACGACAAAAATATTGACAATTTGATAAAGAGCCGTAAACAAATCATGCTTTTGTTTTTTAATTTATGTGAATGGAATTTAAAATTATAAAAAATCTAAAAAAATTTAACTGAAAATTAAAATTTAGTCACATGAGGGTTCGACCTCCTCACCTTCGTCAAATTGACTACTTCTTAACCGATTGCGCCTTACACACTCAGGAAATTAGGTTAAAAAACACATATATAAACAAATACTTCGTATGAAGTCGAATCTAATTGGCTGACAAAGTAACGTTAGATTCTCGTGATTTGAGTGGTTTGTACAATAAAAGCTGAGTATTACAGGGGACCCCTGATAAGAAAACGTTTTTTTTGGATCGCTGAGCATTTTTGCTGCGAGTATACTTTAAATAAACAGTCTTTCTTGTACAAAATACAGATACTTTTAAGAATATTTCAAAGAAAACTTAATCATAAAAATAAACCTCTTTTTTTGTTTGAAAATAAATTCCAATGTTAAAATTTTTGTCCATAAGGCAAAAATGTTATAAGAGTTGGTGTCATAATTTAGAAAAAACTTTACCACACCAAGACAAGCGAAAAACGGTGTTTTTTCTCGAAATCAAAAACACATACTTAAAACCCTTTTATTTTAAACAAAAGTTTAATTTGTGATTTATAATAAAGGTGTATGTTGATTCATGTTGATTCATTGCATGATAAGTTATGCCTTCACTACTCCTGCATTTTTGCAAAAATAATAGTAAATATTAAATGAATAAATATATAAAGGTACGGACCGAAGAGTGAGCAAATTTTGAAAATCAAAAAATTTTCTCTTTCACTACAATAACATTTCAATTATTAAATTTATTTTATGTATAAAAATCCATTAAAGAATTTTTTCATGTAGGAACCGTGATCTTGCTAAATTATAAAATGCTAGAAATATGGTTTTCGAATAAATTGGTGTTTTTTTACGTAAAGAGCATCTAAAACATAAATAAGAGGAACTTAAAATGTATTAAAATAATGCTTTCAGAAATCCCTATAATTTCTTTTTCCTCTAAAGTTTTTGGAACTTTAACTTTTATATCCATGTTTTTAACAAATCACATGAACCCATGAGTTCTTATTTTACAGAGCCTCAAAAGACGGTAGAGTCACTAAGACAAATGCAATAAACTGCTCAAGCAAAACAGCACAAAAAAAATCGTTCACAGAATTTCATGGATTTAAACCTGTTCTCAGAATAATATTGTTCTTCTCGCTCGATGTATATCAAATTAGTGAAAATGTAGAAAAAAGTAAAATTTAGCTTTTTAATATTTTTGTGTTTTTCTTAAAATTTTTATTGGAAATTATCATTTTCATGAAAAAACAGTTATTTTTTAGTTTATTTGTCGCAGCAAGCTAATTTATTCTAAATTATTATCAACAAATACTACATTATATACAACATTGGAAGTTGTTTCGAACTTTTTTCAAGAAAAAAAATTACTTTTCATAAGCATTTAAAAAAACACGTAAAATCTGCTAAAGTTATACCTAAACTAATTCATGAAGATTAAGCCGGATTTATTAAAGGAAGAAATATAGGTGAACATATCAGACAAATTAAACTTAGGGATGTTTGTATTTTCTCCAATTTATCAACAAAATTTAATTTAATCATATTTTCTTTATTATGGTCGAAATTTATTACCAAAATTTTCATAGGCTTAGTTACTACATTAAATTTATCAACTCTTGTGTTTTTTAAGGTTTTAAGTTTACCTATTCCGGTACATTGTGTTTTATCTGTAAAACGTAAAAGTAAGAGTAAAAGTAAAAGTAAAAGTAAGACCTATTTTTTTTAAGTAAAAGTAATAGTAAAAGTATAATAAAAGTAATTTTGAAACGGAGCAAAACACTGGTTTTTGGAACTCCAGAGCTCTGTTCTAAAGTTTTTTTGCTAATTTTATGTATAAATTACCTTTTTAATAAGTTTTTTGGTCAAAATAAATGGTTTTAGCGTATTAGCGGCTTAAAAAATTTTCTTCTGCCATTTACTTTACAACAAGCCCATAGGGAATCTATCCATTGAAATTACTTAAATTATACTTAAATTAATTTAAGTATTTGCAGTGAAAAATCCGAGTAAGAGTAAAAGTAAAAGTATTTGAAATTTCAAAAGTCAAGTAAGAGTAAAAATAAAAGTAATTGAAATTTCAAAAGTCGAGTAAAAGTAAAAGTAATCAAAAATCCGTTACTTTAATTACTTTAAGTAAAAGTAAAAGTAACTTTTTAACGGCACAAACCAGATACTTATTTCCTTTTGTCGAAATAAGTCCACCTCTTTTCTGTGTAAACATATGCCAAAGAAGAAATTGCCTTTTTTTTGCTCTATTCTGAGAGCATTTTTTTTTTCAAGATATGTTTCCTTATTTTGAATACTAAAATATATAAAAAGTTCAGGTATTCAAAAGACTGAAGGAAAAATTTTATTCTTGTAAGTACAAGAAATATTCTCTTTAAATAAGGTTTATTTAGTCATGTAGCGGGGAATTTGACTTGACAGCTGTTCATGAAGTAATTTAAAATCCCAAAATTTCAATTTTGTTTTCCTTAGCATTTAATTAAAAAATTTTCCTCACTTTAAAAAAATCTTAAAAAAAAAGAAACTATTGAAACTCTTATTTTTAATTTTTTTTGTTCCTTTAGCGGTACAAGAGTCAAATTTTTATCTTTAATTTTGATGATTTTTTGCGAAAATCGTGCTCCGAACATAACCCACAAAATTTTTCATCTTAAAATATTGAGCACGTCAGGATTTTAAGGACCCTTAAAATGTCATATAATATTCGTGATTGTTTCATATATGTTGTGCTCTGGGAATGATTGTGGGAGGAGCTGTAAGACTCAGTTTTAGCCAATTAGCGCTTGGGAAAAAATTGTATTATCCAATAGATAAAAGATCTCCTTTTCCCAAACCCTAATTGGCTAAAAATAATTCTATAAGGTCATAACTCTGTGAAGGTCTTTAATACTGAACAATTTCCTTTTAAATGGGAGAATTTTGACTATCGTGAGTGGTTCAGAAGATATAACCCTCCGAAAATGAGTTTTTTTTCGGTTTTTTGTACTTCAAAAATTGCTCAATAGATATAAAAATTGCAGTTTAAAATAATTCACTCGAAGAGAACGGCAACTTCCTACTTTTTTTAATACCTTGATAGATAGAAGTAAAGATATAGTATTTGCTGATATATTGCGTTTTCCGCACAAAAAACCTGCGATTTTTTTCGCCAAAAACACGAAGTGTAGGAATTCAATTGTGGCGGCAAACCTAGTCTGTTACTGTGATCACCTTTTCCCCAGTTACCACAGTGAAAATTTTATTTACCACCGCGGTGAAACCTTCGTTTCACAGCGTCTTCGTGGAATCTTCGTCTAACCATTATGGTACGTAAACCTCACCGCGATAAACTCTACGTATAACCTAGTTCGTACCTAGGTCTTATCTAGTAAAGAAAATAGGCATATTGCAACTGCTACAGTACCAGCTTTAAATATTTTAATTTTCTCGGTCGCGGTGCACTAATTACGAATAAAATATTACTTACGACTTAGGTATGACCTAGGTGATACGTAGAGTTTACTGCGGTGAAGTTTACATGTGAAGTTTACAATGATTACGCGAAAATAGTATCACGGTGTCATCGTTATAACCTGGGAAAAGGCGATCACAAGAATTTTAACAAGTTGTAACAGCTTGTTGCGCGCGTAATCTGTAGTGTGTCGAATTCAGGTAAATTTTTTTGTGTTTGAGTACCGGTTAATCGATTACGGTTTTTTTATTAAATAAACAGAAAAATTATAAGATTTTTTTTAAATGTCTGTTTTGATATTTTGTATTTCAAAAAATAATAATCTTTTAGCGTATTCTGCAAATTTATCCTTTTTTACGTCACCTTTTACAGTTTTTATCAAAAACTTTATTTGGAATTAATACACAATTAAATATAATTTTAAAAAACCTCTAAGACTGTTCATATAAAAATAATAAAATTCGCTCACCATTTTTAATGCTATAGTGATAAAAACGGAAGATTTTTGAACTTATTTTGTTTTTTAAATGATTTCATTTTTTGTCTTTACGGTATATCTTTGTGAGAAATTTAAATTACGAAAAAGTTGTCGCGTATGCTTTATTGGATCTTTTTTAATAAAAAAAGTTAAAACCACCCATATTCGACGGCTTTTTTGGCTTCAATTGCTTTAATTTTGTTGTGTTACCTCTTCCCTCGAAATAGGAATTAAATTTTCCCGAAATTTTTTAATCTTTTTTTGTATCTTTTTGACCAAAAACACTTAGGATTTTGGGTAAAAAAATTCTAGGTTTCTTTTAGTACGGCGAACGCAATATCTCAACAAATGCAGCATCAATTTTAATAATAAGGGTATCAAATGAAAATAGAAAGCTTCCATTTTCTTTAAATGCATCATTTGTAAATTTATTTTTTTATACTCATTAATCAATTTCTTCAATTACAAAATCACAAAAATACGCCATTTTTGAAAGTTCATATCTCCTAAATCACTAAAAAAATTATGTTTTAAATACCTGATATTTTGCCCCCCGTTAAGTAACCATTCAAATCACGAAAATTTGACATCACTTCATCACTAATAAGATTCGATAATACCGAGTATTTGTTTGATAAAGTGACGTCAGATTCTCGTGATTTGAATGGTTACTTAATGGGGAAATTTTTTTATCCAATGAACAACTGTTGCAGCCACGTTGGGTTTACCTTTAGTCCAAGAAAATTATCTAGTCTAGTGTACTCCGGCGAAAATAAAAATTATCTATTCCTAGTCTGGTACTAGTTTGTTTTATCTAGCTTAGTACCAGTTATAACTAACTAATGATAAACCCAAGTTGGCTGCGAGAGTTGTATGTTGGATTAACTTTTAGCTAACACCTGAAGATATGTGGATGACATTGGCTCTATCAAAATGGCAGTGACTTTATGAATTTCAGCAAAAACATTTATCCAGAATTTCTGCCTTTAAACGACACTTCCATTCGAAAAAAGGAAATACATTATTTAGATTTAACAATAAAAGTTATTAATGGTCAGCTTAACATTGATGTAGAGGTAACTGACTTACTTTCGGCCACTTTTTTTATTTTTTTGAATAAGTTTTTTCTGGCTTTTTCAATAAAGTCAAAATTTGGCCTAAAAACTAAAAACAATAACTATATTTGTTATTCCAGTGCAAAATTTGATATTTTTCTTTTGCACTTAAAAATCAGTGAAGGTTTAAACTTTTTTTTTAAAGTGGCCGAAGTTAAAGCGCGTGCAATTTATTTCGGCCACCTACAAAAAATTGGCCATAACTATTGCTTACACTAACAATAAAAATTTCTAAAGGTTGCAAATTTACCATTAGGTATTGTTCTTGGTACATATAACTTAATTTTTCCCTTTATTTAATAGTTATTAGCAAGACTTTAAATAATTATGTCAAAACCTTAAAAAAACAACTTTTAATAATTTGTATTTTTTGTTCAATTTTTATTTTTGGCTTAAAAAACGTCAAAACAAAGTCAAACGAGCAAAAAAATTTCTTTATAAATACGGTAGTACAATGATATTTAAAAACAGCAAAAAACGGCAGGTTCTTTCACCTAAATTTTCAGGTGGCCGAAATTAACGGAATCTTAAAATGAGCAGTTAATTAAACGAATTGCAAAATGATTTTAAAGAAAATATCAAAACATGAAAATTAACAACTTTGAGTTTTAAATAGAAGATCTTTTAAGGTTATATATTGCTTCGTTCTAAATTTGATGCAGATTAAACACAAAACAAAAATTAGGAAAATCACTAAAAATTCACTTTTTGTGTAAAAATTTTGATAATGTTGAATAACAAAATAAAAAACTTTTGTAAAAACACTTTATTCAACATTAATCCAGTTACTTTTGTTTTTTTTATTTTTTTTGGTGGGGGGTGGGTGTATTCCCTTTGTTTTGTTTTGTATTTTTATGGTATCATTCTTATCTTAATGTGTTTTTTTTATATCTCGTTATATTGGGTTTGTTACATATTTTTTGGAATATGAATATTTAATAATATTGGGTTTCATATGAATTGTATCTTCATATCGCATGCTATATGTTGGTTTATTTGGTTATGATGATGTATATTATAATATATGAGATATTTTTTTATTTTTATTGTTATTTTCTTTTTATTTTTTATTTTGCATACTATTTGGTTTATTTACTTATGTGTTGCATTTAATATATATTTACCTTACATCATTTATATATTTTATTTCATTTCATTTTTATGTTTATATATTATTTTTTTTTTTTATGCGTATTTTATGATATATATATGTAGTTTTTGTCTTTTTATTATATGACTCATTATATTTACTTGTTTAAAATTAATTTATATTGAGTAGTCACCATCTGTGTCTTCTTGTATATTTTAAATATATGAGTAAATAATATATTTTGCCTTTGAATACGCTGCACTTGTACGGGACTCATTATTTCACCTTAGTATGTATAATGCCGTTGTTAGAATTGCACCTGTTATTCATATTTTATTATTTTGCGCTTACATTGCCGGTAACGTTTGTCGTGTCGTTATTAGTTGCAGAGTATGGTGTTTTATACATATGGCAAATTTAATTCTACCATGGTAGCTGTTTATTTTTATATATTTACATTTCTTTAAATTAATATATACAAAAGATTAATTTTGAACACCACTTTAATTTGCTTTATACATTTAATGCAATGTGTTTTATTTTAACAACTAAAATTTTATATTTTTATTAATTGTGTTTCTAATTTCTTTAATGTTTCGTTTCGTTTTTTTAAAAAATGTGGTGATAAAAACTTATTTGAATTTACTTAAATTAAATAATTTAAGGCTACTCCTCATATTACATACTCATTATTACATTTATGAAAAAACTTTTATCCTTACCAACCACTTTATATATAACATAAGCGCAAAATTTTTACATATTTTATGCTAAATAAACTCTTGTTTATTTTAACAAAACAAAATTTATTATTTTCTTAAAATTATTTTTATATAATATATTATATTATTACGGCATTATATGTATGCAAAATATCACATCACCTAATAAAACTACTATTCTTATAATTTTTGGTATTTTTTTAACTAAAACACAAAAAGTATTTTAAAAACAATAAATGTACTTGTGTTCGCTTGTTTTAAATTTCTTGTTTTGTAGTAAAAGTTTGACGAGAAGAACTAGCTGATGGAGTCGACTCCCTCCTTTGGGCTTGTCCAAACCTATTCTAGTTAAAGTAAAGCGACGAAATAGGCTTATTATATTAGTTAGCTTAATTATAAATTGTTTCTTAAAACCTTAATAATTTTTTAAAAAGTTGGTTTTTATTAAATAAAATAAATAGCTAACTAATACTATAATTGTTTATTTGTTAATTAACATAAAATCATAACAGTGCGTGATACTAACACTTTGTGTATATATATTTGTTCTTTAATATTGCTACATCTGACTAAAAAAAACCAACAAGATTTAAAACTAATTTTGCCTCTTACAATGTTTACTCATTAAAAGCCAGATAACCCAAAAATCAAATTAAAATCTATTAATTAATCTTTAAATAAGAAAACTTATATAAACACTTTTGCCCATAAATAACCATACAAAATGCTTTGTTTTTAATTTTGCTTCCTGTATCTAGTTATGATGTAATATAAAGCTGCTTCTGAATTGCACTAAGGTGTTTTATTTTAACCTGCTTTCTGTAGTTTAAGGTGTCAATCTTTTATTTTGCTTATTTTGCTTAATAAAGGCTTTAAATTAATCCATCTATACCCTAGTTTTTTGTTTACCTAACCTGCTTCTACTTTTTGAGGTGTTTTATCAATTATTCTCCAAAGTTGTACTTACATATACATAACCTGCTTCTACACCTATTTAGGCTTTTTCCTACCTGCTTTCTACACCTTAAAAGGTGTAGAAAGAGGTTAGGAAAAAAAACTAAATAGGTGTAGAAGAGGTTATGAATATGTTAGGTACAAGCAAATGTTTGGAAGAGATATAAAAACTAACAGGTGTAGAAGAGGTTAGGTAGAACAAAAACTAGTATAGATGGATTAATTTTAAAGCCTTTATTAAGAAATAGGACAAATAAAGATTGAACTTAAATGGTGAGAAAGCAGGTTAAGTAAAAACTTTAGTTGGTGAGAAGAGCTTTATTGTGTAATCATAACTAGATACAGGAAGCAAAATTAACAAAGCATTTGTATGGTTATTTATTGGGCAAAGTATTTGTTTATATAAGTTTTCCTTATTTAAAAGATTAATTAATAGATTTTTTAATTTGATTTTTGGGTTATGTGGCTTTTAATGAGTAAACATTGTAAGAGGCAAATTAGTGTTTAAATCTTGTTGGTTTTTTTTAGTAGATGTAGAATATTAAAAAATATATATAAAAGTGTTAGTAGCGAGTATTCTGATTTTATGTTAGTAACAAATAAACAACTATAGTATTAGTTAGCTATTTATTTTATCTAATAAAAACCAACTTTTTAAAAATTATTAAGGTTTTAAGAGAACAATTTATAATTAAGCTAACTTACAATATAACTATTTCGTCGCTTTACTTTAACTAGAATAGGTTTTGGACAAGCTAGTAGTAAGTGCGACTCATCAGCTAGTTCTTCTCGTCAAACTTTTACAAAACAAGAAATTGTAAAATAACAACCAAGTCATTATTTTTGTTTTTAAATGGATATTTTGTGTTT
Source organism: Microlaimidae sp. YZB2_3 (assembly GCA_030248175.1). Classification (NCBI taxonomy): domain Eukaryota; kingdom Metazoa; phylum Nematoda; class Chromadorea; order Desmodorida; family Microlaimidae; species Microlaimidae sp. YZB2_3. The sequence continues at coordinate 7,364 of JASAMX010018689.1, read as the reverse complement.
AGTTAAAAAAATACCAAAATTATGATATAGTTTTATTGGTGATTGTGATATTTGCTATACATATAATGCCTGTTTAAATACTTATTATAATATTTTTTTATATAAAAATAATTTTTAAGAAATAAATAAATTTTTGGTTTTTGTTAAAATAAACTAAGAGTTTTATTTAGCATAAAAAATATGTAAAAATTTTGCGCTGTTTATTGTTTATATAAATTTGGTTGGTAAGAATGAAGTTTTTTAGTAAATTGTAATAATGAGTTATGTAATATGAGATAGCCTTTTGAAATTTTTATTTTTAAATTTGAGAGGTTTTAAATTCTCTTAAAAGTTTAAATTTTGTCGCCGTCTCATTTATTTTTTAAAAAAACAAAACAAAACATAAAGAAATTTTAAAACCAATTTTTAATAAAAATATAAAATTTTTGTTTAACTTGTTTTAAAATAAAACCTTATTTGCTTATTTAAATGTATAAAGCAAATTTTTAAAGTTTTGGTGTTGCAAAAATTAATGCATTTTTGTTGTTATATTATTAATTTAAGAAATGTAAATATTAATAAAAATAAACTAGCTTCCTTATGCTGTAGAATTTTTAAATTTTTCCATAGTTGTTATAAAACACATTTTTTCTTTCTTCACTTTGATAACGACACTGACAAGGGTCCTTTTTGTTTGACCTGGCAAGTTTGTTTGGAACTGGTTTTTGGCAGTATAGCCAGAGTGGTGAATTGTGAATAACAGGTGCTAGGATTTCTAACAACTGTGCATTGTTTTATTACTATTTTACTTTGAAGTGTTGAGAATGAGTCCCTGGGACAAGTTGCAGCGTGATTCAGAAGTGCGGAAATTATGATATGTTTGATTTTTGTTGACTTCTTGGCTCTTCATTATTGATGTTGTAAAAAATGTCAGAGTTACGCAGGGATGGTGACTGTGACTCAATTTATTTGGATATATGTTAATTTTTAAAACGAAGGGTAAATATAATGAGTCATATTAATAAAAAGACAAAAACTGTGACTGATTATTTATTTATTATAGTTAAAAGTTACTAGTTAGAAAAGGAGTTTAGAAATTTTTTAATATTATAAACATAAAAATGAAATAAAATAAAATATTATAAATGGACGGTTTAAGGTAAATTTATTATATTTTGAAATGCTAACTTACATTAAGTTGTAAATAAGCCAAATAATTTATGCAAAATTTTTAAGAAATAGAAAAGAAAATTTTAACAATTAAAAAGTTTAAAAAATTATATATTATGATTTATTTTGGTTTGTAATGTATTTTAGCATTTTTGTTGCATCTTTTTTATTTGTTATACCAAATTTTGAAACCAACGATTTATAGCGTATGCGTATTTTATGAAGGTATTACTAATTTCTGTATGTATGAAACCCAGATTTTTGTATGTATTAAATATTTCATTGATTTTTTCCAAAAAATATTTTTTGGTTGAACAAATTCTACCAAATCTAACAAATTGTGAAAAAAACACATTAAGTGATAAGTAATTGGATACATTGCTATTTTTATGAATATATTTTAATACTTTAAAATCAAAATCTGAAGTTTTGTTATATAGGGTAATTGACTTAATTTCGGCCACGCCTTAATTTCGGCCACCAATTTAGGGTGTTAGAAAATTGGCTTATTTTTAAAACACAAAAGAACTAGAACAAAAGTAACTGGATTAATGTTGAATAAAGTGTTTTTACAAAAGTTTTTTATTTTTGTTATTCAACATTATCAAAATTTTTACACAAAAAGTGAATTTTTAGTGATTTTCCTAATTTTTGCTTTGTGTTTAATCTGCATCAAATTTAGAACGAAGCAATATATAACCTTAAAATCTCTTCTATTTAAAGCTCAAAGTTGTTAATTTTCATGTTTTGATATTTTCTTCAAAATCATTTTGCAATGCGTTTAACTAACTGCGCATTTTAAGATTCCGTTAATTTCGGCCATCTGAAAATTTAGGTGAAAGAACCTGCCGTTTTTTGCTGTTTTTAAATATCATTGTACTACCGTATTTATAAAGAATTTTTTTTGCTCGTTTGACTTTGTTTTGACGTTTTTTAAGCCAAAAATAAAAATTGAACAAAAAATACAAATTATTAAAAGTTGTTTTTTTAAGGTTTTGACATAATTATTTAAAGTCTTGCTAATAACTATTAATGTTCGAAAACGGGAAAAATTAAGTTATATGTACCAAGAACAATACCTAATGGTAAATTTGCAACCTTTAGAAATTTTTATTGTTCGTGTAAGCAATAGTTATGGCCAGTTTTTTGTAGGTGGCCGAAATAAATTGCACGCGCTTTAACTTCGGCCACTTTAAAAAAAAAGTTTAAACCTTCACTGATTTTTAAGTGCAAAAGAAATATTCAAATTTTGCACTGGAATAACAAATATAGTTATTGTTTAGTTTTTAGGCCAAATTTTGACTTTATTGAAAAAGCCAGAAAAAACTTATTCAAAAAAATAAAAAAAGTGGCCGAAATTAAGTCAGTTACCCTACATCAATGTTAAGCTGACCATTAATAACTTTTATTGTTAAATCTAAATAATGTATTTCCTTTTTTCCAATGGAAGTGTCGTTTAAAGGCAGAAATACTGGATAAATGTTTTTGCTGATATTCATAAAGTCACTGCAGTTTGATGAGCCAATGTCATCCACATATCTACAGGTGTTAGCTAAAAGTTAATCCAACATACAACTCTCGCAGCCACGTTGGGTTTATCTTTAGTTAGTTATAACTGGTACTAAGCTAGATAAACAAACTAGTACCAGACTAGGAATAGATAATTTTTATTTTCGCCGGACTACACTAGACTAGATAATTTTCTTGGACTAAAGGTAAACCCAACGTGGCTGCAACAGTTGTTCATTGGATAAAAAAATTTCCCCATTAAGTAACCATTCAAATCACGAGAATCTGACGTCACTTTATCAAACAAATACTCGGTATTATCGAATCTTATTAGTGATGAAGTGATGTCAAATTTTCGTGATTTGAATGGTTACTTAACGGGGGGCAAAATATCAGGTATTTAAAACATAATTTTTTTAGTGATTTAGGAGATATGAACTTTCAAAAATGGCGTATTTTTGTGATTTTGTAATTGAAAAAATTGATCAATGAGTATAAAAACTTAATTTACAAATGATGAATTTAAAGAAAATGGAAGCTTTCTATTTTCATTTGATACCTTGATTATTAAAATTGATGCTGCATTTGTTGAGATATTGCGTTTGCCGTACTAAAAGAAACCTAGAATTTTTTGACCCAAAATCCTAAGTGTTTTTGGTCAAAAAGATACAAAAAAAGATTTAAAAATTTCGGGAAAATTTAATTCCGATTTCGAGGGAACATTTAACACCACAAAATTAAGGTTGAGCCAAAAAAGCCGTCCAATATGGGTGGTTTTAACTTTTTTTATTAAAAAAGATCCAATAAAGCATACGCGACAACTTTTTCGTACTAATTTAAATTTCTCACAAAGATATACCGTAAAGACAAAAAATGAAATCATTTAAAAAACAAAATAAGTTCAAAAATCTTCCGTTTTTATCACTATAGCATTAAAAATAGTGAGCGAATTTTATTATTTTTATATGCTTTAAAAAGAACAGTCTTAGAGGTTTTTTAAAATTATATTTAATTGTGTATTAATTCCAAATAAAGTTTTTGATAAAAACTGTAAAAGGTGACGTAAAAAAGGATAAATTTGCAGAATACGCTAAAAGATTATTATTTTTGAAATACAAAATATCAAAACAGACATTTAAAAAAATCTTATAATTTTTCTGTTTATTTAATAAAAAACCAAAATCGATTAACCGGTACTCAAACACACAAAAACCTACCTGAATTCGACACCCTACCGATTTGACCACGCGCGCAACAAGCTGTTGAAACTTGTTAAAACCCATTCTTGTGATCGCCTTTTCCCAGGTTATAACGATGACACGGTGATACTATTTTCGCGTAACCATTGTAAACTTCACATGTAAACTTCACCGCAGTAAATTCTACGTATCACCTAGGTCGTACCTAAGTCGTAAGTAATATTTTATTCGTGATTAGTGCACCGTAACCGAGCAAATTAAAATATTTAAAGCTGGTACTGTAGCAATTGCAATATGCCTATTTTCTTTACTAGATAAGATCTAGGTACAAACTAGGTTATACGTAGAGTTTATCGCGGTGAGGCTTGATTCCACGAAGACGCTGTGAAACGAAGCTTTCACCGCGGTGGTAAATAAAATTTTCACTGTGGTAACTGGGGAAAAGGTGATCACAGTAACAGATTAGGTTTGCCGCCACAATTGAATTCCTACACTTCGTGTTTTTGGCGAAAAAAATCGCAGGTTTTTTGTGCGGAAAACGCAATATATCAGCAAATACTATATCTTTACTTCTATCTATCAAGGTATTAAAAAAAAGTAGGAAGTTGCCGTTCTCTTCGAGTGAATTATTTTAAACTGCAATTTTTATATCTATTGAGCAATTTTTGAAGTACAAAAAACCGAAAAAAACGCATTTTCGGAGGGTTATATTTTCTGAACCGCTCACGATAGTCAAAATCCTCCCATTTAAAAAGAAATTGTTCAGTATTAAATACCTTCACAGAGTTATGATCTTATAGAATCAATTTTAGCCAATTAGGGTTTGGGAAAAAAGGAGATCTTTTATCTATTGGAGATCCAATTTTCTCCCAAGCGCTAATTGGCTAAAACTCATTCTTACAGCTCCTCCCACAAGCATTCCTACAGAGCAAAACATATATGAAATGATCGCAAATACTATATGACATTTTAGGGATTCTTAAAATCCTGCTCAATATTTTAAGATGAAAAATATTGTGGGTTATATTGGGAGCAGGATTTTCGCAAAAAATCATCAAAATTAAAAATAAAAAGTTTGACTCTTGTACCGCAAGATAGAACAAAAATATTTTAAAAATAAGAATTTCAATAGTTTCGTTTTTTTAACGGTTTTTTAAAAGTAAGGAAATTTTTTTAATTAAATGCTAAAACAAAACTGAAATTTTGGGATTTTAAATTACAACATGAACAGCTGTCATGTCAAATTCCCCGCTATACATGACTAAATAAGCTCATTTAAAAAGAATATTTCTTGTACTTACAGTTACAAGAATAAATTTTTTTCTTCAATATTTTAAATACTCGAACTTTTTCTATATCATAGTGGCGCGGGAGCGGCACGGGGCGATTTAGCCCCGTGGCGCCGCGCCAACCATAATTAGAGAACGTGGGTAAATTTTGAAATTCAGAACCTTCTTCTTCTTCTTCTTATTATTATTATTCCAACGCTCCATCCTTAAAAGCGATATTCCTCATTCGTTACTGATTGATCAAAAATAAACATGGGCTCATAAGAAAGAAGAAGGAATTACGCAACTTTCTTAGGAAGCACTTTTTTGATTTAGGTCCTTGTTATCGATTTATTGATCAAAATAAAAAATTTGAAAAATAGACAAATAAAAACTCCCAACCGCACAATAACAGCCTTTTGGCAACAATAAGGATTGTACAGAGCAGACAACCAACACCCTCTCATAAAAACCGCACAAAAAAAGCAGACCGGTTTTAATTGGTGGCAAAAAACGGAACCATTTCCAGCGCCATCTGCTTCAACCGCGCGAAAATCGGCGAAAACAACAGAGTACTTTTTTTAATTCTTGCATTACTGATGACAAAATTAATTCAAAATTTTATTTATTAAAAAAATAATAATGAGCGTCGGTGCCGCGGGAGCGCCACGCGCCGGTATGTAATCATCGGTGGTGCGGGGGTGCCACACTGCAATTTAACCCACCGCACCGCGCCAACTATACTTAGTGAACGTGAGTAAATTTTGTAATTCATGTTCTTTATCTTCTTCTTCTTATTATTTTTTACTTTAGAATTATAATTGCAATCATTGGCGCACGGCATCGCGCCAACTATATTTAGAGAACGTAGGTAAACTTTGTCTGGAGCGCCACAGCACCGCACTAACTATAATTAAACAACGTGGGTAAAGTTCGTAATTTAAATTTATCATCTTTTTTTTTTTTTGGGGTTCTTCTTGCTTATTTTTTATTTAAAAGAGGCTAGTCTCGGCAACTTTTTGAATTAATTATAAACATATGTCATAGCGCAGCTAAAACTATATTTTAGGCATATACTTCGCCTTTTGCTCTATAAACTATAGTTTTAGCTGCGCAATGACATATGTTTATAATCATTCCGTTGCCAAGATATACTTTTTAAATAAAAAATAACAAAAAGAAAAATAATAGAATTTAAATTACAAAATTTACCCACGTTGTTTAATTATAGTTAGTGCGGTGCAGTGGCGCTCCAGACAAAGTTTACCTACGTTCTCTAAATATAGTTGGCGCGATGACGTGCGCCAATGATTGCAATTATAATTCTAAAGTAAAAATAATAATAAGAAGAAGATGATGAACATGAATTACAAAATTTACTCACGTTCTCTAAGTATAGTTGGCGCGATGCGATGCGTTAACTTGTAGTGTGGCACCCCGCACCACCATGATTACCTACCGGCGCGTGACGCTCCCGCGCCACCGACGCTTATTATTATTTTTTAATAAATAAAACTTTGAATTAATTTTGTCATCAGTAATGCAAGAATTAAAAAAAGTACTCTGTTGTTTTCACCGATTTCCGCGCGGTTGAAGCAGATGGCGCTGGAAACTGGTTCCGTTTCTGCCACCAATTAAAAACGGTCTGCTATTTTTGTGCGGTTTTTATGAGGGGATGTTGGTTGTCTGCTCTGTACAATCCTTATTGTTGCCAAAAGGCTGTTATTGTGCGGTTGGGAGTTTTTATTTGTCTATTTTTCAAATTTTTTATTTTGATCAATAAATCGATAACATGGACCTAAATCAAAAAAGTGCTTCCTAAGAAAGTTGCGTAATTCCTTCTTTTTTCTTATGAGCTCATGTTTATTTTTGATCAATCAGTAACGAATGAGTAATATCGCTTTTAAGGATGGAAAGTTGGAATAATAATAATACTAAGAAGAATGTTCTGAATTTCAAAATTTACCCACGTTCTCTAATAATGGTTGGCGCGGCGCCACGGGGCTCAATCGCCACGTGGCGCTCCCGCGCCACTATGATATAGAAAAAGTTCGAGTATTTAAAATATTGAAGAAAAAAATTTATTCTTGTAACTGTAAGTACAAGAAATATTCTTTTTAAATGAGCTTATTTAGTCATGTATAGCGGGGAATTTGACATGACATGTTTCGTGTTGTAATTTTAAAATCCCAAAATTTGATTTTGTTTTAGCATTTTAATTAAAAATTCCTTACTTTAG
>JASAMX010018687.1:0-20550 GCA_030248175.1 Microlaimidae sp. YZB2_3 | reverse complement strand
ATGTCGTGTACTTCGTTCAGTTCATGCTATTTACTTGACACTGAGTTCCCGCGTTAACCCAGAGAGAAGATAAGGCAGGAGTGGGGAGGCTAAATATCCCGACGAAGGAGTGGGCTAAACTGACCGGGGGGTCAGAAGAGCCCGGAATTACGGCCGGATATTCCGACCCACAGTCAGTATTTTGGGGAGTCAGAATATCCCGCGACACCAGAAACCCAAACATAGTTTGTGCGCTCTTTATTTTCTGCGTTTCCGAAGACAAACAGCCGAATAAAAATGCTTCAAATACACGGTAGCATATATTCAAATTTATAAAAAGCAAAAAATAAAGCACCTTTACAGTCGGCAATTACGACTTTTTACCTGTAATATAAGATTTTTAATAAAACAGACTTGTTTTTGTTTTAATTTTAATAAATATTTAACACGACACGGCGTCTTTAAATACCAAAAACCAATCTACATACTTTTACGTTTTTTTTGTATTTAATGCTTTTTTCCTAATGGAATATAAACTTTTTGATTTTTTGAAAGTATAAGAAATTTAGTTGAAGTTATATTGTTAAACCACATGTTGTTCCATTTTTCTGTGATATTGAACTTTTCTAGACGGAACATAAAAAGCAGGCACTTAATTATATACTGTGCTCTCTCTTTTTATATCCACGTCAGCAAGTTATTTATATCAAACGACGAAGTAATCACCAGAACTGCCTCATAAGCTTTATAAGGCGACTATAAAACGCGCTATAACAGCTTATTTTAACAGCCTGTGATTTTAAGCTGAATAAGTTAAGTTGAAGCTAAAAATAAAAATATTATTAACCTATACATAAACACTATCTCAATTTGTACAAACAAGTGTGAAATAAATGCTTGCCAGTAATTTTAAAACAACATGTAAGCAAACAAAAAGGTCCACACTGCTGCACATTAGAATCCACCGAAAGTCAAGGAAAACAGATTAAAATGAATCAACGTAAAGCTCCTTGTCCCCTGCAGGTTCCAATTAGCGTTTCGTGCATTAAGGCTGGTTCATACTTATGTAAAATCGTCCTTTGAACTTTGTCCAAAGAACGTTTTTACATACGTTTATACGCTGTATTTGTCCTGTGGACTTTGTCCAAAGGATCTTTTTACATAAGTATAAATCAGCCTTTAAACGCCTTCGATGCTGCACTTATCAGTAAGACCACCGAGTCTTACAACATAATATATACATAAGTATGAACCAGCCTTAAGTCTAAAGGCTGGTTCATACTTATGTAAAAATGTCCTTTGGACAAAGTCCAAAGGACCTTTTTACATAAGTATGAATTAGCCTTTAAACGCTCTTCCAGTAGCTGCACTTATCGAGTAAGACCACCGATCCTTACAACATAATATATAGATAATATAGAATCAGCCTTAAGTCTAAAGGCTGGTTAATACTGTATGTGAAAATGTCCTTTGGACAAAGTCAGAAGACCTATTTACATAAGTCTGAATCAGCCTTTAAACGCCTTTCAGTGCTGCACTTATCAGTAAGAGCCACAGAGCCTTACAACATAATATATACATAAGTATGAACCAACCTTAAGTCTAAAGGCTGGTTCATACTTATGTAAAAATGTCCTTTGGACAAAGTCCAAAGGACCTTTTTACATAAGTATGAACCAACCTTAAGTCTAAAGGCTGGTTCATACTTATGTAAAAATGTCCTTTGGACAAAGTCCAAAGGATCTTTTTACATAAGTATGAATCAGCCTTGATTTATGCCCTTCAGTGCTGCACTATATCAGTAAGACCACAGAGCGTTACAACATAATATATACATAAGTATGAACCAGCCTGATCTCTATAGGCTTGTTCATACTTATGTAAAAATGTCCTTTGGACAAAGTCCAAAGGACCTTTTTACATAAGTATGAATCAGCCTTTAAACGCCTTCAGTGCTGCACTTATCAGTAAGACCACCGAGCCTTACAACATAATATATACATAAGTATGAACCAGCCTTAAGTCTAAAGGCTGGTTCATACTTATGTAAAAATGTCCTTTGGACAAAGTCCAAAGGACCTTTTTACATAAGTATGAATCAGCCTTTAAACGCCTTCAGTGCTGCACTTATCAGTAAGACCACCGAGCCTTACAACATAATATATACAAAAACTAAGAAACATAACACATTAAAGCATGCAACTTAATCTAAAACAATAAAACAAATTAAATAAAAACATTAATATAAAAACGCAGAACAATTGAAACCGATTGTTGTGATTTTTAGCCATTTTATAGTAACTTTGATTGGCAATTAAGAGAATTAAAATGTTCTTCAGTAATTCATAAATATACATACTCGTTTCTCTCCAATCGCAAAGTCGGGCTTCCAGTGCAGCGTTATTGGCCAGATTGTCGTCCCATTGTACGCACTCCATGTTTGAAGCGTTTATCGACTTTCTCAATCCGTTTAAATAATCAATCAGGCGATCTTTGTCTTGGTCGCGAAACTGCAGAAGATCTCCGAGGGGGCGGCCGACCGGCGAATCGAACGACCAATCAGAACTTCTCGCCCTGCGAATGGGTGAATCAAGCGGCCCATTGCTGCTTCTCGCATTGATTGCGTTGATGACGTAAAGAAAAAATAGCAGCGATAAAAACATCGCAGTTTGTTTGCACCCGAATGATATAAAATCAGTAAAATATATAGATTTATATTTAAACTATTGTTTAATAGATTTGTATTTGTAAGGTATTAGGATTAAAATTAAACAAAAGTATTCAAATATAGAAATTGAAAATGAGCCGAATTGTGAAGTTGCTCTCATGAAAAAAAAACTGGGTGGCAAAATACCATGCATGATGTATTATTTTAACAACTGTCAACTGATTGGTTACTATTATGGGTGTAAAGATGTTTTCTTTATTTGTCAGATCGTATGATCCCCCTTTTATATTCAATGAAAAACTTCATTATCTACTGAAAGAATAAATTTAAGCAAATTTATTTGTTTACATAATTGTTAGAAGTCATACGGTGGCAGTAAGAAGATGAAAAAATCAACTATCAACTATCAACTTGATCCTTTTTGGTAGACTAAGAATAATTTCCAGCTACTACACAAAAAATTTTTAATACACAAATAGCAAAAGTATTTATTTTAAAAAAATAAAATGTGATTATAAATGGATATTGATTTTAAAAGTCCCGATTATGCATTTAAACCTTTCGGTAGTTTGGCATGTGTTAGACATCAGTTTATACGACGGTGTGCCTTGAGTAAGATGATAGCGAAAAACGACGTAGCAACAAAATTTTTGCTGTTAAATTCAAATCTTATGGCGTACTTATTATTTTATTTGTATAGAGTTTCACTGTTGTTTGACTTAAAACCCGCGATATAACTAATTTACCGCATGAAATGAAAGACAGCTTTTAAAACTGACTTTTTAAAGCCAATCATTTTAGATTTAGCAGATTTAACTGAAAAATAAAAAAATTCTGATTTTGGTATTTTTACAGCATTTTTTAAAAACCAATGATACTTTAGAATATTAATTTAATTAGTAATTCACTATCAAAATACACAAATAACAATTAAGAATATTTGCAGGAACCAAACACATCTATTCTGATTTTTACGATCACCAATATTTTATTTTAGTTTTTATTAAAAAATAGTACACGTATTTTAAACAAAAAAACCTTTATGGGTTTAATTTATGGATTTTCTTAGTCTTCTTACTGCATATGTTTTTTCTTCAGAATAATGATTCGCATAAAAAACTTTCAGCTGGACAAACATTAATCTTCATATTAAATGCATGTTTTGAATGCGCATAGTTTTGATTTTGCTTTATTTTATAAACAACAAAAAGACAGAAACAAATGTGAAAAGAAAATCATGGTTTAATAACTTTTTTAATTTATGTGAAATAACTTCTAATTTTCCAAATCTATTAAACAAATTTGATGTTTATATAATGAATCAGTATGACCCGGTAAGGACGGCTCTTGAACCTGCCTCCGGAAAACTGGAGGCACGTAGGAGGCAGGTAAAACTGTTTTGGGGGTAGGTAGGAGTCAGGTGACCCTGCCACTTATGTTGAAGCATATACAGGTTATGAGGTAGGTAAGAGGCAGCTAAAACTGCCTCAGAGACAGGTAGGAGGCAGGGTGGAGGCAGCAAAATTTCAGATGGAAGCAAGTAGGAGGCAGGTGAAAACCGTTTTTCCCAATTCAAGCACCCCGTTATTACCGGGATAATTGTTAAATCGTCCTAATTTTTTATGAAATTGACACAGTTTACAGAATTGGTATAAGTTTAATTTCACAAAAACCAATAAAAAAATTACAAATTAACCTGCAGAAAGGATTTAAATTATAGAAAATTGTATATTTTGCATTACAGTTTGAATAAACTTTAAATTTGAATTAATTTTAAAGTAATTTTAACGGAAATTTAATGATGCTCTAATTATACTTTTTAACAAAATTGAATTAATAAATAAAAAAAGTATTTAAATTATAGAAAATTGTATATTTGGCATTACAGTTTGAATAAACTTTAAATTTGAATTAATTTCAAAGTAATTTTAACGGAAATTTAATGATGCTCTAATTATACTTTTTAACAAAATTGAATTAATAAATAAAAAAAAATATTTTTAGCTAGAATTTGTTTTATCAATATAGGCACCTTGCACTGGAACTCAGTTTATACATAAAGTCATAATTATCCATTATGGTGATTCGCTAGTTTATTCCATACTTTATGTATAAACTGAGCTCCAGTGCAAGGTGCCTATTACAAAAAACTCATGTTGTTGTTTAACCTTTTCATTTTATTCAAAAATCTTTAAAAAAATTTCTAAATTTGAATTTTCAATTTTTTAAATTTTTTTTTTAAATTTTTAAAATTCTTTTCATTACCGGCAACCTCTAACACACAATAAACCTTAATTACTTGTTGATGGGCTAAAATTATATTATCACCCAATAATTTTGTATTTAATATATATACTGACAGTACGAAATTTGCAATAGTAATGTGTTTCGCAAAGTTTCTTTTGTCATATAAGTATACACAAGCGTGAAAAAAACATAGCGTGGTTATAATGCTTTGGGTATCTGGCGTTTCGCAAACTAAAGTATATAATGGGGAGATTCTGGTTCTGTATCGCCCAAACTTAAAAAACTGTAAAAATAGTTTTTCCTTTCTGCTATATGAAAGCTTGCTTTTGATATTTTGGTGTTTGTATTCAAAATGTCACAAAACGACGAATTATGTCGCGGGTTTACTTTTTTTAGCAATTGAATACAATGCATATTCAAGCAATCTCTATCAAAGTAAAAAAATATGATGTATAATCGTTAATAGGCTCAGAATGAGAAAGAAAGTTGTATCCGGGGAAATTTTCAAAAATTCACAGGGCGTTTAAGATATTTACCAAATATTATTAATTGGTGGGCTTATTATTACCTTTATTTCTAATTCAAAACATCATTGTGTAAAAATATTAATGAACACTTTCAATTAAATTCAATTCAAATCAGTTTTATAGAATGGTATTGTCTGTGAAATAAATACCAACCAACAAAATATAGCATAATAATAATAATTTTAAATTAATTTAATATAGCATAATAATAATAATTTTAAATTAAATTTTATGAAAGCCAAGATACGTTTAGTTAAAATTTCCGCAAAATTATAGAAACCGGGAACCAAAAATTAAAATTAGAACTTTAACTTTCAACTGCCTTTGGTTCCAAGTTCCCCCTTTAAACCAAGCGTATATGAAGTTTATCAAATATACATATTGAAATTCAAATTATATCTAAAATAATTTCGATCAACGTTTACGAAGTTTATCAAATTTACACACTGAAAACCATGTTACATCTAAAACACTCTAAAAAAACGTAAAACCACAATTTATATTTTTGTTTTTGATTTTTTTGGTAAAATTTAGATTTTTACCACAATTTTTGAATTTATTATAGTTAGGAAATGTAATAAATTTTCAAAAATTAGATTATTTTGTTTCTACTTCTTCGCGCTTCAACCTTCTAATAAAAACTTTTACGCTACACCATTTATCTTTTAAGTGTATCACAATATAGAAAAAAATACAAAATAATCCGCACTGGTATTTAAAAATTTATTAGTATGTATTAGTAAATTAAGTTGGTCATTGTATATTATAGGCAACTAAATAATTGAAATATAATATTATTTTTTTTATTTTGATTTTGTTATCAGGTGATGCAAATACGCTTGCACCATTCTTTGCAACATTTGCTTGCGTTCTCCCAAACTGAGTCGTGGATATGTAGCTGGCTTGTTAGCTGTTTTGCGGTTTGAACCAAAATTTCGTATTCCGACAAAGTACTTTTTCTCACGCTAAAAAATCGAAGTTACAGACTAAATGTACACTGAAATTTAACAAAAGAAAAAAATTTATTTGTACGGCATAGGAATAAAATCACACACTTAAGGCTGGTTCATACTTATGACAAAACGTCCTTTCGACAAAGTCCAAAAGACAAAAGTCCTTTGGATTTTGTCCAAAGGACAAACACAGTGTCAAATTGTCCTTTGGACTTTGTCCTTCGGATTTTGTCCAAAGGACAAAGTCCAAAAGACAACGTGTTCATACTTTTTGTCCTTTGGATTTTCCCTTTGGATTTTGTCCTTTGGACTTTGTCCAAAGGACAAATTTTAAGTAGCATTCATACTTCGTCCAAAAGAAAAAGTCCAAAGGACGTTTTGGCCTGTCCAAAAGACGTTTTCGCTTTTCTAAAATTGTGCTTTGGACTTTGTCCAAAGGACGTTTTGTCATAAGTATGAACCAGTCTTTAGGCTCTAATTTATATACATTGAAATGCAAAAAGTAAGACAAAAATGACATCTACACTTTACATACAGTAATACAAAACAGTACTTTTAAAGCTGTTTTGAAATATTTTGTATTTTACTGTAGAGTTTGCTTCAAAAAGCAGTTATAAATTAAAAAAAGAGAAGGTTGCAAAAAAGCTTGTAATATTTTCTGAGTCGTAAAATACACTTCCAAAACAGATAAATGAAAAATTCTGAGTTAGATGTAAAAATATACGATTGCATGCTTTGCAGAACCGGTACATCATTATTCAATGGTTTAGTAAAATAATCAACGTTTTGGTTTCAGTTTTAAAAATTTTTCCAAACGCTTTATTAATTTTTTAACATATTTTCTCAAACGTTTCTTTAATATTCTCTTCGTTTCTTCCTTTCGCTTGGCTCCGATTGGAAAAGGAAACCTGCGCGGCATCTGACGGGGAAATACTGAAACCGTAGGACTGAGCCTTTTTTCTCTGATATAATTTGGGGACTTTTCTATCAATTTTTGATTACGCTAAAAATAAAAAAAACCATTTGGTTTTTTAAGCAAAAATTTTAATAAATTTTTCTGAAGAATGTAATGTACATTTAATTTTTTTTAATGGCAACATAAAAAACTACCATTTTTTCTCATAAAAAAATCGCTCGCCACTCCACAAAAAAATGTACATATAAAAAAAAATGCATAAAAAAGCCACATCAAAAACAAAAATAACATGACTACACACAAATACCTACATATAAAAAGCTACAAAAATACAAATATTAAGTTCTAAGTAAAACAAATACGTTTTGAAAAGCATGCCTATCTTTTTTTGTTTTTAGTATTGTTATTATTGTGCCAACGCTATTTAGTATTATCAGGAATATATAACACAGCAGAATATTCGATTTTTTTAATTTAACTTTAAAATAACAGAATATTCAACTTTCTCCAATGTAAAAATAACAAACAATTTCACGTTAGACATATGTTTTTACAGAAACTTTTAATGCTATTTTCAATTAAATATAAAAACTATTTAGTCTTACAATTTGTCGGTCCAAATGGTCCAACTGCTCTGAAAGGACACATTGACATACTGCACATAGAAACCAGGTAAGTATTGTTATTCTGACCAACATTACATGCGAGAAATGCATTCTATTTTTTTCTAAATTTTTCTTATAATCTATAAATATTATCAAAAGTGTTATAAATATAAATGATAAATATATTTAATCAACATTTTGACGTTTTAAAAATTTTTAAAAAAAACGTAAATTAACAAATTCTTTAAAGCGTAAATTAACAAATTTTTAAAAAGCGTGCTGTTCAAATCGTGCTTACTGCTTACTGTCACCAACATTTATAGAAATTTAAAACAGCGCACGCAGATTAAATTTTTTATGCATTTTTTCATGATGCGTATAACAAATGTTACGCAGCAGTGCTGGGAGAATACTGTACAATTCTGCATCAATACTCTAAAAAACGAGAAATATATACAATATACAAAATTTAGAATGGTAATATATACTATTTTATTTTGTACATAGTACAATATGTGCATATTGCCCATGTACGTTTGTATTATTTGGAATATCTTGTGTTTATTAGGTATTTTGTACGTTGCTACTCTGTCTCTGCACAAGTGTACAACATACCCAGCTTTGCAGGAATACAGAAATATAGTAGTACTGCAACATTACTCCAAATGATATATTCCTATACGCTATCGACCAAATTCACATAAGAAATAATTTGCATACGGTTTGATTTGAAAAGTGTGGTTGAACTGTCGAAGCATTTGAATGTTTTTGTTGAAAAACCCCGCAAAAACTGCTGAACGTACTATTGTTGAAGTCAACATCATGCGGAACGACCAATCAGCTGCGTGCCAAACCTGATTATGCAAATTATTTCTTATGTGACTTTGGTGGATTGACATATGAGTGCGATTAGGTGGCTATGGCACCATAGTAATCAGAAACGATGAAAATGTACTAATTTAAACGTGTTCTCATTTCTCGTAAATTCATTCGATCAAATTAACCAAATAAACTCAAAATTAAAAAAAATTAGAAGGTGGCGTTAATTTGTCTAAGCGGACTTAGCAGTGAAATTAACTCGGTGAAGCTCTTAGCAGACTTATACCGTAGAAAACGGGAAACTGTTTATTTATCAGAATGAATCGTTTTTTTTTCACCCACTCATGTCATAGTAGCAGGCAGTATTTAAAGTACTGCGGAAGTACTGCAGGAAATACTGAAGAAAGTACTGCGAGACTTTAAAAATCAATAGTTTTGACTTTGTTTGGCTTGCGCTCCCGTTGGACCTGAAGCACTTTAGCAGTATTGCAGCATTTCTGCAGATAACAATAGTGGGGAAGATCAAAAAATTATAATGGTATGTAGATTATTATTTAAAATTATCAGGGGGTGTAAGGCGGTTCACACTAACAACGTGAGATTTTATTCAGTTTTTGGCTGGGGACTTTCACCCCGCACCCCGAAAAGTGGTACTTGGCAAAACCTTAAGCGATTGCTTTTAGAGCTGACTCTTGGATCAGAGTATTCTAAGGCCCTCGCCAGCTGAAACGTTTTTTAGCCACTTATGTTTTTAATGTTTCGCTGGGTTCATTACTCTGATCCGGGAGTCAGCTATAAAAGCAATCGCTCAAGGATCCGCCAGGTAGGTACACCTTTCGGGGTGCTGGGTGAAAGTCCCCAGCCAAAAGCTGAATTAAACCTAAAAAAGATCCGGTAGTGAATCATTGGATGCACCCTTAATTTTCTAAGGCCTTTGACAGCTCAAATGTTTTTTTAGCAAAATATATTGATTATGTTTCGCTGGGTTCATTAGTCTGATCTTAGAGTCAGCTCTAAAGGTAATCGCTCAAGAAACAAGGTGAGACATCCCAAGTAGTGAACTTAAAACCTTAAAATTCACAAGTTCATTCTATAATTCATATTATTGTAAGTGTTTGGTTTTTATTATTTTTACGAACACTTTTAGTAATAATACGTTTTCATGGTAAACTTCTGCAACGAAACTCGATTATAAATATAATAAAACGCTAAAAACGGCCTCGCTGTAGCGCCGCAGCCATTTTATTATTTAAAGTCACTCGTAGTGTTAAAAAAGTAATGATTTTTGATTATTTTAAATAAAAGTAATTTTAAAAATTTTTTTAAAATAAAATAAAAGTAAAAGTGATTTGTAATTTTTAATTTAAATAAAGTAAAAGTAAAAGAAACGGTCAAAATTTTTTTAAGTATAAAGTAAGACCTATTAAGTAAAAGTAAGAGCAAAAATATAATAAAAGTAATTTTGAAACGAAGCAAGACACCGGTTTTTGAAACTCCAGAGCTCCGTTTCAAAGTAATTTGCTTTTTTATGTATATATTTCGATTTTAATACCTTTTTTGGTCTAAATAAATGGTGTTTAGCGTGTTAGCGCTTAAAAAACTTTCCTCGCCACATTTTACAACATGTCCAAAGGGAATCTACTCGTTCAAATTACTTAAATTTTACTTAAATTAATTTTAGTATTTGCAAAAAAAATCCGAGTAAGAGTAAAGTAAAAGTATTTAAAGTTTTAAAAATTGAATTAGAGTAAAAGTAAAGGTAAGTGAATTTTAAAAGGTGGGTAAAAGTAAAAGTAATCTAAAATTCGTTATTTTTATTAGTTTAAAAAAAAAGCATTTTTTACAACACTGCTTGTAACAATATTTCTTACATTTGTTTAGTTGAAAATTACAAGACAATATGTTTTTTTGGAAACCATAAAAATAAATAACGGTCCACTAAAGCGTCACATAACTGCTACAGTTAAAATAGTCCTATTCAGAAGGTATTTTCGAGAATTTTTTATCAATAATATTTTATCACCCAAACAATCAATTAATTCTTTGTATTTAAAACAAAAACAAACCATATTTTCAAAATAAAAATATCTTGCCTTTAAAAGATTGTGATTTTGATTGTGATTTTGATTTATTATGATCTCTAAGTTTGTTAAACAAAAAATGCATATTAAAATAAATTATTAGCGACAGTTTTTAACAACAGGATAGCTTTTATTATCAGTTAGTTAGTCTTTATTGGACCACCCCATAAAGATAGACAAGCATCGTTTACAAAATAAAAATTTCAATTTTTAACTTGACGGTGTACGTTAAACACAAACTCACGTTATTATTGAATTAAATTATATAAATGAATGAGAATAAAAGTGTGAAGACTTTGAAGTACCAGGCAGCGTTATTTATTTATTATGACATCTGATTGAACGGAAGCGCGTATGTAAGACATTATTTTTTTATATGTGTACTTAAAATGACTTTTAATAAGTATAAGCAAAAATATTAAGTACAAACAAAAATTTTCATCCCTAATAATAAAAAATTTCTGATCGGATTCTTTGAAAAGCGATTCAAGCATATGTTTTTGCCACCTCAAAATAATAATGTTTTCCTATCGTGGTGCATTAATTTTACAAAATTTAAAAAATATAACGGCAATATATATATTTTATAAATCTATATTTCTCTTGATAGTATTTTTAAGGTATTAAACCAACTAATATAACCTGTTTAAAAACTGCTCCATTTCATATATATTTAACAAAGTACTTTAATGGGCACTTTTATTACAAGAACGGTATTAAATTTATAATAATGTATAAAATTCATATTGTTATATTTTGATTATTTTATAAGCGTCTAACACATACTACTATGCTACAGCATTTGAAATGCCTGTTACTCTTTTTAGTATGAAAATTATATGGTCGATTTGTTTGAATATATTGGCATATTAAAAAAAATGTGCTGGCATAATAGTACTTTTAGTATAGTAGCCCGGTAAGGACGGGGTGCCTGAATTCGGAAAAACTGTTTTTACCTGCCTCCTACCTGCCTCCATCGAAAATTTCGCTGCCTCCTACCTGGCTCCTACCTGCCACCGAGGCAGTTTTAGCTGACTCCTACCTGCCTCCTAACCTGTATATGCTTCAACATAAGAGGCAGGGTCACCTGCCTCCTACTTGCCTTCGATGCAGTTTTACCTGCCTCCACCCTGCCTTTTACCAGCCTCTAGCTAGCCTCTATGCTGCCTCCAAGGCAGTTTTACCTGCCTCTTACCTGCCTCTAGTCTTCCGGAGGCAGGTTCTAGAGCCGTCCTTACCGGGATAGTCGACGTATGATAAGGTAAGATTTGTTTATTATACTGGTTAAATGCAATCTACCTAACATTAGTATTATTATTATTATTTTTCCAGCTTTTCAAATTAAAGAATGTGTAGATGTCCATCCATTATTTGTGGTCTGTTACTATATAGAAAAAAGAAAAATATTTTTCTAAATTTTTAAATGTTATAAAGAAATTCTTTTTATGAATAAGGTAAGTACTAATGTATATAATTCTTATAAGGGTTTAATAAAGTTTTTTATGCAATATAGTTATATTAGTAATTGTTGCTTTCACCATTCACTCAAAATATGCGAAAACATTCAAAACATTGGCAATTTACCAATCTTAACATAAAGTGCAGCATAAAATTAATGTGCATAAGTTCTCAATTTTTCTTATGTATGTAAAAATCAGTCGAATGGTTTTAAAATTAGATAATTTTTGCGTGTTGCATAATTAAATGATTCCTAAATTTTGTACGGAGAGGAAGAATTTTCTGCAGAAGTGTAGTAAGCAGACCGAATAAGTATAGCAAGAAAATAAATTTGGTATGATCATCAGTAATTCTCGCTCTTTGTACAAGTACAAAAAAGAGCGCAGAAATTTTTAATCATTAGTAGGCAGAATTTGACAGCTGAGGCAAGTGAGCTATATTTGCTGGATTTACTTATTTTACTAAAATTATTTAAACTATTTTTACAAAATTAGATTGAATAAAAAAATTTTTAAAAAAATACATAATAAAACAAGAATATATAACACAAGAGAATGTCCGACTCCGACTATACACTAAATTTTTGACCGAAATTTTGCTAGAAAAGTCGCAAATGCGCCAGTTTGTGCAACTATTCTTGCAAAAATCTGCCATTTTCTGCTAGTTTTCCCACGCTGCGGTGTGATAAAACCCGCGTTTTATCACAGTTTAATTTTCTTGAAGTGGGGACTACTGTTGTAAAAAGTTACTTTTACTTTTACTTAAAGTAATAAAAGTAACGGATTTTGGATTACTTTTACTTTTATTTTTACTTGACTTTTGAAATTCCAATTACTTTTACTTTTACTCTTATTCGACTTTTGAAATTTTAAATACTTTTACTTTTACTCTTACTCGGATTTTCTTCTGCAAATACTTAAATTAATTTAAGTAAAATTTAAGTAATTTCAAGGGGTAGATTCTCTATGGGCTTGTTGTAAAGTGAACGGTGGAAGATAATTTTTTAAGTCGCTATTACGCTAAAACCATTTATTTTGACTAAAAAACTCATTAAAATGATAATTTATACATAAAATTAGCAAAAAAACTTTAGAACGGAGCTTTGGAGCTCCAAAAACTGGTGTTTTGCTCTGTTCCGAAAATACTTTTATTATACATTTACTCTTACTTTTACTTTAAAAAATAGGTCTTACTTTTACTTTTACTTTACTTAAATAAAATTTTGACCATTACTTTTACTTTTACTTTACTCAAAGTAAAAAAAATACAAATTTCTTTTACTCTTACTTTACTTAAATTAAAATTTTTCAAATTACTTTTACTTTTACTTAAATTAATCCGAAATCAATACTTTTTACAACACTAGTGGGGACTGCGTGCGACTTTTTTGCACTCAATACTGCTTTGCTCGCACTGCGATTCTTTTTACTCAGAAACTCTGGCTGCACAACAAAAAAAATAATACAAACAAGCAAAACGAAAATTTTGTGTTTAAATGAGTGCAAGTTATTTTTTTTTTAACTAAAGATGTTCAAATGTTAAGATGTTAAGTTGTTTTTTGTTTTAATGAAATAAAGCAACTTCTAAACGTTTTAAAGTTAAATAAAACAATTTTTGAAGTGTTTTACTCCATTAAAAATGACTACCAGTCTCTGTATTTTTTGTTTTGCATCTATAGACTAGCAGTGCTAAAATAATTACAGTGCTATAAAAACAGTATTAAGGTCAAAAAAGTCGCAGTCGCCTCTGAAAAAAAACTAACACAGTGTCAAATATTGAAGCGCGAGAAAACTAGCAGAAAATGGTGGATTTTTGCTAAAAAAGTCGCACAAAAGTTTGTAACTGCGACTTTTTTAGCAAAATTTTGGTCAAAAAATTAGTGTACAATCAAATATTCTCTTGTGTTATGTATTCTTGTAAAACTAAAAATAAATTAAAATTATTTGAAATGCCACAAATTGACTAAATGCATAAAAGTGTAACTCTTTATGTTTGTAAATTAATTAGATGAAATGCAATTGTTTACAAAACTAATATATTATATTAGTGTTGTAAACATTTCAATTATAATTAAATTATTCTTAAACCAGCATAACAAAACTTGACCACTCTGCAGACAGCGTTTTAGGCTGTGGAATAGTAATTTTAGTTTAGTTCAAATAATAAAATTCGCACAATATTTTGTGCATATTGCTGCTTAATAAAATTTTAAATATACAAGATAATAAACACTAAAGAGTTATAAAAATCCACAATAACATTTTAAACTTATTAAGTTAATTTTGACGCATGTTATGCTTATTTTGTGACATAATCCATCTTAAATCTCCGCTTTGCTTTAATTAATTAAGGCAAGTAGAATATATACTATAAAAAACAAGCCATTTTAAGAAAGTTTGTTTCTGTAAATCTCTGTAAACATTTAGTTTAATAAAATCAAGTAGGTAGTCAAATGAAAAAACCGTAGCTATATGCACCTTGCACTGGAACTCGGTTTATACATAAAGTATGCAATATACATAAGTGTCACCAAAATGGATAATTACCGTCCCTCCTACTCATCTTTCCTAGTATGCGATCAACGGACCGAAAAGGTGCGAAATTTCGGTCCGTTGATCTGCATACGACGAAAAATAAGTAGGAGATACGGTAATTATCCATTATGGTGACACTTATGTTTATTGTATTATTAATTTATGTATAAACCGAGTTCCACTGCAAAGTGCCTATACACAAAACTAGCAAAAGTTTTTTGATAAAATATTTTTAGCGAAGTATACACTTTGTATTATGTGTTTTGTTTTGTTGCCATATATTTTGGCAATCCTATATGCTATAGCAACCCAAACGTTAAATTAGTTTGAGTGTATTTCTTTTTGGCTTAATTTTTTAAATAAATTGGCCGCAAAAAATCTGAAAAATGTTTTTCTAAATACTAAATTGTTTATCCCAGTCAACTTTCAAACCGAAAAAATTTTTTCAATAAGTTTCAGGCACCAAAATCAAGCGTGGCGTTTTAAAAGACTTATGACTCCATATAGCAAGTAACTTAACCTACAGTGAGGCTATAAAGTTCGCATTGTTCCTATAAACTAATGTTCGTTTCATTACCCTAAATTGTCCAAAAGATTTATGTTTATTTCCCATAATTTTTGATTTCAAAAATTTATTTTTCCTTGAAAGTGACCCACCCGGTTCTGGTACTCCACGAAGCTTAAAATCAATTGTACATTTTTTGTTTCGAAAATTGTTTGTTCACAGGTACACAAAAACGCAATTTTAAATCATGCTTAAAAACAGTTAGATTCACAAGGTTCAGCCTCGAATTGATTTTTGCAGAATTTTGGCTTCTAATTTTTTGATAATATTTTTAAATGTTTTTTGGACTTTTCATGCTGTTATTTGTTATCTTTCAAAATTTCAACGTTTGTTACAGTCACTCCTTCCATACCAGTAATACCTATTATTGTCTTAAACCTCCAGACATGCCGAATTAAAATTTTTTTTGTTTACTGGTAGCTTGTTTGGTAATTGAAATACAGACAGAGACCCCCTGTAGCCCAAAAATTTCGGAGTAGATTTAAATTTTAGTTTTTTAGTCATGTTTATATTTATATAAGAGTCTTGAACGATCTAATTTTAAAAAAATATAGCTATATAGCTATATATAGGTGATTATTAAAATTTTTTACACAACGAGACAGTGGTTTGCTAAAAACCATTTAAAAAACTGTTTTAAAATACCTAATAATATAAACCTGCATTTAATAAGCATTATAAATTGTGCCAAAATATTTTGTATATTATAAAAAATTTGTTCGCCAAATTTATATTTAAAAAAATGCTTTTATACGGCAATTGTATGAATGTATATGTAAGAAAGAACTATAGCTATATACGGTAACTTAATTTTTTCCTTAATTCTTAAAAAATATTCGTTATAGATTAAGCTCAAAGCCAACAATATTTTAAAAACTGTGCTTTGTTCGAATGTTAATTTATCATGATCAATTATTGTTTATTAACATGTGAATAGAGTAATTTTTGTGAGCAACAAATCAATCAAAAAATATTAGCAATTCTTTCAACAATAACAAACAACATTATGACCCCATTTTAGACTGCAATGAGAATCGGACACTGCCATACATTGATTTATTTTTTGATATATCTTTGAGTTTTCGTAAAGTTTCTACTAAATCTGAAAAATTATATTTCTTCTTGGGTTGCATTCTGAATGGTATCCGACGGAATAGATTTTTTTTATTGATTAATCCTGCCTCGTTCTCCTACAAAAAAAAACAACACTCACTTACAAAAGATTTTAAGAATATATTTTAGCTTGATATTTTAGAAAAATAACTCGTCCAATTTATTTTTTTCTGCCAGTTGGTTAACGAAAGTGTATCTATTACAAATGCGATAACGGCTGTTTCGAATTTTGGGTTTATCAAGCCGAATAAATATGAAACAAAAAATCAGAGCCGAAAATTAGACACTTGGAGCCGTATGTATAATGAACTTAAAGCTGAGAGTAAAAGTCGGTAAATACTATATACTCAAGTTTAAGCTTAAGCTTAAACACGCCTCTATCCAGTTTTTTAAAGCTGAGAGTTCCTATTTTTACGATTTAAATTCTCAAAGTTCTCCTACGGCTTCGAATTTTTTTACTTACAGCTTTAGAGACTCCGCAGCAGGTTTTAGTAAAATCAAGCAATTTTAAAAACTGTAACTTCAACTTAGTAAATAATATAGTCTACAGAAAAATTTATATTGGCGAGAAAACGAAAATTAACAGGAGGCCGATTATTGCTTATATAAACCAAGACAACCAAAAGATTTTCACTTTAATCAAAAATTATTTTCGTCATAAGACGAAACATTATATTTTAAATGAGAGTGAGCTACAGTATATTAGTGAGTTATAAAGGAGAATCCAGACTCCTTTTACAAAAATTTTAAATCACAAAATCCTTAAAAACATTTGAGATTTGCGTATATAAAAGGGTTATAAATTACATAAATTTTTAAAAGTATACTTTTTTCCTGAAATACCAATAAAAAAATAAAAATATATAAAAATGCGAATCTGAAAATATAATTGGTATTCGCGTTTTTTTTCTGAAAAAAGTAAATATAAAGCAAAAACAAAAAAAAAGCATTTGACGTAATTTTTACACCTTTAAAGTATAATTTTTAAGATGTTTACTATGTTCATTTTTTAAAAAAAAAACGAGAAAGTTAAAACTTGAATTTTAATAATTTTTTGTATCTTAAATCGTACTGACATTTTAACTCAAAATAAAAATATTTTAAAATTCAATCCTGATATACTCTGTAATCGTAATTTTGTAATAATTTCATTTTATTTGCGCTCATAATATTATTAGTAAGTATTGTCCGTGACACTTCTAAAAAAAACACCGCAGGTTCGAATTTTTAAATTAAAAAGAGTGTATTTAATATTCAGGAAACATTACCGTGAACTTTGCTTCAAGATTTAAAAAGACTTCGGCTGTTAGAATCAGCGACCTTTTGCATAATATGGGAGTATTAAGCCAAACCCAGGCCACGGTAATACAATGTATTTGTTAAATTTAAAATATTTAAGCCGTAGTTAAACACCATCGCCTTTGTTATTTTATTTATTTGTGCGACCACCGTCCGGCTTGTTATAAACGTAAATTAATATGAAATATGTAAATTATGAGAGCAGAAACAATGAGGGCTCGCTCAGAGGCAAGTGACAAGTGACGCGTTTCACGAGCGTTTAGATCATTGTATCCTTAAGGTTGGTTCATACTTATGTAAAAACGTCCTTTGAACAAAGTCCAAAGGACGTTTTTACATACGTTTATACGATGTGTTTGTCCTTTGGACTTTGTCCAAAGGACGTTTTTACATAATTATGAATCAGCCTTTACACCGTCATTGTTGCTTCGGTGTAACCGTTCACTTGCCAGCAACCACTACGGTGTGAACCAGCATTAAAAGCTGTTTTTGATTGTGGAATTTTTTTATTGTAGCGGCTCTCAGTATTTTGTATTTTATAATTTGGTAAGTATTTGTAAAAAACAAAAGGTTGTTATTAGAAATCTACAACAAAAAGCAATTATTTTAATTAAATATTACAATTAGTTTGATTTCAAAATAATTTCTGTTAAAAATTTAGCTGGGATGGTGATCGCACTAATAAATACATTAACAACGAGTTGCTGCTTAGCTACGAATTAAAAAGTATGAATTTAACAAAAATATTACATGGTTTGTGTAGTTCAGTGGCAGAATACTTATATGTATTAAACAAAACGTCGCTGATTTGAAACTAGCTGCAACCCTTAATTTAATTCTCAAAAAATTTGACCTGAAAACAAAATCTATAGTAAAATATGTCGAATAATAAATTACCAAAAACCGCTTTAAAAATTTTAAAACAATACAATTAGAAAGATAAATGAACAAACAAAAATTCGAACTCGCTATAATTTATAATGATAATTTAGATTTTAATGGATTAGTAGTACCTTTAAACTGTTGGCCAAGTACCGTGTCTGCACTGCTGATAAGTCCATTATCAAAAAAATTATTACTGCGAAATTAGCTGATTTGTAAACAAATTTCATTTTATGACACAAACGTTTCCAAAACTATAACATAATTAAAGTATAACAAACAAACGCAAACTCGCGATTTTTACGAAGTAAAAAAACACCTATAAATATCCAAACTACGCTTTAGAAAGTTTCGGCCTGAGACAACTAGTTTGGGATTTTATGATGTTATTTAATAATGTTCAACATTTGGTAGTAGTAAGTGCAGAGTAATTGGTCTTATGTATTTTGCTATAAACCTAAGTTAAACGACGAAAAACGTAGCCTATATTTATGTAACTATTTTCACGCAATGAAACAATGCTAAACGTAAAATTTTAGCTATTCACCTCAAAAAGCTCAAAAGCTCCATTTTCGCCTTGAACGACAAAAGGTTGTTGAGATTTTAAAAAAAATATTACCAAAAACCTATACCGCTTTTCTTTTCTATGCTCAGCGAAGTGCAACAAAAGTTTGTATCTCAGCCCAGTGTGAGGCGAACCACCCAAAGTTTTTACAGGTAATGTTTATTTATATAATTTAGATGGCGCCTCCGCGCCACCTAAATGATATAAATTTAGTCCCGTGGCGCCGCGCCAACTATAATTAAAGTATGTGGGTAAATTATGATTGCCTTTTCCCTGTTCAGAACCGTGAAACCTTTGTATTACCGCGGTAAAACCTTCGTTTCACAATCTTTGTCTAACGATTTAAGTGCGTAAACTTCACCGCGGTAAACTCGACGTATTACCAAGGTCGTAGCTAATACACTGTATATGTAAATAAAATTTGCATATTTCTACCGTATCGCTTTAACCACTTCACTTTTGTCGCTCAGTGTGCATTAATCACTAAGGGTCTTAGGTACGATCTAGGTGATACGCAGGGTTTACAAGTTTACATACCTCAATGAATAGAGGAAGAGACCACCACCATTAAACGAAGGTTTTCCCGCAGTAATACGAAGATTTCAGGGTTGTAAACGGTAAAAGGCAATCACGGGAATGGGTTAATATACAATTTAAACAACTGAATAACACACTTTCGAAAATTGTCTCCGTATTTTGCATTGTTGCTTGACTATACCTTTGTATATTATATTTATCCAATAGTATACGTATAGAACAAAGGTAAAATGTTCGTATCGCAAACGTACTCATAGCTTGTTTTTCGTCTTTTACTAATTTGCATAATTGCTACTGTTCATTTGAACGCGCGCAAGATATATAACGGTATGGCCATTTCATAACTCCGTGGCTCTTGATTTTTACTGTAGAAGGGTGTGTGGTTTCTGTTAACCATTAAGTTGATTAGTCAATTTTTTAGACGACAAACAATTCTGATCTATTACTGGTCGGTTGCTGAAAAGCGATAACTGCAGCCACGACAATTTTACTTTTTAACCCTAATTGAGCATTTTCGTAATAAATTAGACGCACATTTACTTGGTGAAGGGTTTTGTGTTGAGTATAATCGAAATCATTTTACTTCATAAATAAAACTAAATTTTAAATAGACACGCTTTTTAAAATGAATATAGTAATATGTTTCGTGTAAAGTTAAAATATATTGACGTTACAAAGAAAACCAAAAAGAAAAGAATATTGCTAATTTTAGTTATAAAATTAATAACTTTTTATACATACGAAAACAAAAACACCTTATAAAAATTGGCAGCAATATGTAAATTAACCCAGTAATTACATA
>JASAMX010018686.1:0-14225 GCA_030248175.1 Microlaimidae sp. YZB2_3 | reverse complement strand
TTGTGGTAAGGGTAAATAGGAAAAGGAGGAATTCTTCGCGAATTCCTTTTCAAAAATTACTACAGACGGAAAAACGATATACATTCTCCTTATACTGCAGGACCGCTGAGTGAGGGACCATATCCAAGGTACGGAATAATGTTCTACAAATAAAATTTATACAGTAAAACATTACCATAAGTTGGGGCCGAAAAATTAAGAGCGGGCTTCCCCTCCCTCTCTTCCAAAGATTAGGGCTAAAATTTTGAAAAAAACTCCCAAACACAAGAAGAGAAAGTATGAGAAGGCTAGTGAGGCCGGTGGGTAAGGGACGAGGATCTAAACATTAAAAAAACCAGTACAATTTTAAGAGCTTATTTGAGAAGTCTGAAGGTGTCAGACTTTTGACAAAAAATACATTCAGAAAAAAAAAAGATGTAAAACTAATTAGTTTTTTTTTTTGCAGTAGCCTCAGTAACAAGGAATCTATCGAATTAAACCTTGAAGCAACAGGGGTCTAAATTTATCAATAGCAGACGAAAATTTTTGCTCAAGTCCTTCAAAAAGTTAGACTTTAAGAAATTCACAACTGGTGTGCTTGAAAAATAATTAAGCTACTGAACTGGGAAAAATACAGGAAAGTACAGAGGCGAGTCTTGACGTGGGGTTTAGTTTCAAACGAAACATTAGAATTACTAGAGCAATTTTTAACGTTTTGTATAGGGGAAAAAATGAGGGATTGGCTCAAGGTTGGGTTTTCATGGTTTTAATGTGTCGTGTGAGATTGGTAACGTTTGACTAGCGTGGTTTTAAGCCTATTTTTATGTAAGAATGTGTTAAAATACTGGTTTACATAATTTGTGAACAGCTGCTGTGTTGGCAGAAGATTTAATACCGCGATAAAGAGGTTACACAAAGGTTTACACAAAATGTTTATTTATGACTAATTATGCAAATGTAACAGACCGCGTTGCGGCGAGCAAGTGAGCAGTATTTATGTTATGACGCATTTGAGCAATTTGGTTTACTGAGTTAGCGAAAAAGGCTATGTTTAGAAAAACGTTTGAAAAACGCTAAGGCTATGTTTTTAGCCGTTCGGAAAACACAGATAGATTTAAAAACGAAATAATTAAAAAAATGAATAAATTACTATTTTTTAATTTGGTTAGAGGCTAAGTTTTTGAATTAAAATTAATATTTGGTTTTTAAGAAATTTACTTAATTGAAAACAAATGTTATTTTTATGAAGCGGTGGGTGTCCCTTGACGACATTTCACCGAGGGTTTATGTAACCTGCTATCTTAATTAAAAAAAGACTACCAATTAAGTTGGTAGGTTACATGCAAAGTTCTTTATTAAAAGATACCTGTACGGTTCGTGGCCATTCCACCAAAAATACTTCGTAATGTCGCCCTATCTCAAAGGGAGGAGTTACAGACAGCCACTGTAACTGCTCCACTTAATACATTTTTTCCCTACCTAAGTTGGTCGTAACCAACTACAGCTGTTGGCATCTCAAAGGGGCTAACTTTGATATATAAAAAAGGTAGAAATTATAAATACCTATTCAGGGACTGCCAACTAGGGGGGTTCCCATTCCAACGGTAGGCAACTAGTTCCAAAGCAAAAAGCGCAAACAATAATAATGGAACCTACTGGGCCCACGCACCGCGTGGAGCGCACATGCTGCTATAAAGCAACTGTTTTGACATGCGCGCGGCGACAGGGCGCGGGCTACTGTAATTTGATTACAGCGCGTACATTAATATATTTTAATAAAAATGTTTAAATTGAAATAAAAACGTGATTCGAATGCAAGCGTAATGACCACTTAAGAGCGAATTGATATTGTTAATTTAATTAGCCTAAACTGCTCAACGCTATCCGCCACAGTTTGTTGAAATTAATAATTTTGAGTTTTCGTTTAAAAGAAGTTAGGCAGTTTGATTCAACTATTTCAGAAGGTAATTGGTTCCAATATTTTGCAGCACGATTTGAAAAAAATTAAACATTATATTTTTTGAAGCTTTCGGAACAGTAAGTTTTAAATTGTTATCATTTCAGCTTTTATAGTTGTCATATCAGAACAAGTTGTTAAAGCTAAGATCAGTTAAATTATTTACAATTTGATAACATAAAGATAAGTTACTTTTTATTCGTCTTTCCTCAAGCGGCTCTAAAAAACAAAATTTATGTCTATCAAGGTAACTTTTGGCCTGAAGACCAAATTTATAAAAAGCTCATCATGTATAATATCTTTGAACAGATTTATTAAATCTATATTTTTACATAGAAATGGTGACCAAACCTGAGAACAGTATTCTAGTTGTGGACAGATGTAACTTTTGAATGCTTTTTATTAGTGCATTTAAATTGGGAGTTTGGAAAATTCTAAATATTATATTAGATATTTTGTACGCTGTTTTAGTGATGCTGTTACAGTGTTCAGAAAATTTTAAGTTATCTGAGATTAATACACCCAAATCACGCGCTTCACTACTGATTTGAAGTTGTTTGTTGTCAATCGTTAGCGGAATGCATAACGCAATATTTTTGTGGTGCGATTTGTAGCTGCCATATTTGGGCCCACGAAATAAGTTTGTTTATGGAATTTTGCAAATCATTATTGTTTTCGATTTTTTTTCGAATTTGATAAAGTTTTACGTCATCTGCAAATAATTTGCAGGTTACATTTTCTATTTCTTTTGGAAGATCATTAATAAATAAAATAACAAAAGCGGTCCTGGAACGCTTCCTTGAGGTACTCCTGAAGTTACATTAGAAAAAGAAGAGGATGAGTCATCAATAATCACTTTTTGTTTTCTGTCTTTTAAAAAGGCTGTAATCCAGTTAAGCAAATCACCCCCAATTCCGTATGCTGAAAGCTTTGTAAGTAGTTTGCTATGACAGACTGAATCAAAAGCCTTTTTGAAATCAATATAAACAACATCGATAATTTTGTTTTCATCATAGAGCTAAACTCCAATCAAAAACTGACTCAATTAGTTGAGAATACGTAGAGCGTTTTCTAAAAGACCCATGTTGGTCCGCAGAAAGTTTTTTTTTTTTGAAAGATATGAATACATTTGATCATAAATAATGGATTCCATGACCTTACACGCTATGCATGTAAGTGAAATGGGTCTGTAGTTATTTGATCGCTTCGACAGCCTTTTTTTAAGACAGGTATTACAAGTGCAGTTAGCCATGTCGCTGGAAGATTATGGGTTCTAAAAGAGACCTCATATACAGAAGTTATTGGGTCAACGATTAAATGCGCTAATTCTTTCTGAACAAAATTGGTGGGATACCGTCAGGTGTATTGCTAGTTTTTTTTTTTTGTTTTTTAAATCTTTTAGCACAATATCTTTAGTAAACTTTATATCATTAAGAAATTTGTTTGGTGGTAAATGACAAACAATATTAGCAGTTTTCCTATTGTCTTGTGTAAAGTTTTTGCTAAAACATTTATTTAAAATCTTACATTTATCTATTACGTCATCAGTAAGCGAACCGTTTTCATTTAGTAAAGGCACAACTTCTTGAAAAGACATATTTTTATTGCCATACTCAAAAATCCGTTTTTCCTTGTTTTGTTTAAAATTTGATACTTTTCTTTTAAATTTTTGACTAAGTGTATTATATAATTTTTGATCTTCTGGTGACATTTTAAGATTCCATAACATCTTTTTTTTTACTTTTAATGCGCTGAATATACTTAGGGTACGTTTGCTTATTACAAAAACTTTTTATTCGTTTAGGAACAAAAAGATCAATGGATTTTAATATTTTAGAGCTAAGAATTTCCCAATGAGTTTCAGCTGAAGCGCTTGATTTGAAAAGTTCAATAAAATCAATTTCATTTAGATAGTTGTTGATTGCAGCCCAATTAGCATGCTTAAAATCATAAAATGTATTATAACCCTGTTTTTTTAAGGTAGAACCGTTGCAAACAAAGTCTATGCTAAGATGGTCACTATTAAATAAAGGTTCAGATACTGAAACGTTAATTATATGAGAATCATGATTACAAAAAGCCAAATCTAAAAAATTATTAATTCTTGTCGGTTGTTCAACTAATTGAGTGTATGCGTTTTGATCGAAAGTGTTTCTAAAAATATTGGCTAATTGACTAAGAGAAGAAGCATTGATTTTCCAAAAATTATCTACTATATTGAAATCACCAATAACTGTGACGGGAAATATAACATTTGATAGATTTTCTAGTAATTTGCAAAATATTCGGATTAGTATAAAAGAAGCGTTTGGTGGTGCCGGAACAGTATAATGTGGGAATTTGCGATTGTGTTTTATAGATTTTAGCTGCCGCCCCCTAATTCGGAAGTTTAATCTTGACCTGTCCACTGGGGAAATTGCCCACGAATGCTCAACCTAGTGATTTTCACCCTATAGAGATGATCTTTAGTTCTTCAAATAAAAGTGTATTTTATCGCGACGAGAAAGGGTACAAAAAGTAAAATAATAAAGATTTGAAAAATCTGAAGTTCTTGTATCTGGTTAAATAATGTTTAAAAAAGGTAAAAAGCTAGTCTTGGTTATAACAATACAAACCCAAAAAAAAGTTATTTGTGCCTAGTGAAGGGTATAGTCCCATACTTTAAAAAAGTTAATAAATTATAAAAAGCTAGCATAGAAAAAGTAAAAGATAGTTTTCAAATTATATTAAGTAAAAAGTTTTACATGAAATGTTGACAAAAGGAGTTATTAGGATAAGTTCTTAAAAAATTTTTTAAAAAGCTAGAGATAAAAAATTCTTTATGTTGATAAAAGCTATCAACTATTCAATAACTTGTCTGACGCTACACCAAGACAAGTTATTAGGACTAGCCCAAGGGGAGCATCAACTGATGACGACGCACTCCCCTTGGGCTAGTCCTAATAACTTGTCTTGGTGTAAGCGTCAAAACAAGTTATTAATAATTGATAGTTTTTATCAAAAACATTAAAAAATTTTTATCTCTAGGCTTTTAAAAAATTTTTTAAAAAATTTATCCTAATAACTCGTTTTAAATTTCATGTAAAACTTTTTTACTTAATATATTGAAAACTATCTTTTACTTGTCTATGTATTTTTGTAATTTATTAATGTTTATAAAATATATGGGACTATACCCTTCCTACACAAATAATTTTTGGGGTTTTGTTTCTATAACCCAGGGGGTCTAGCTTTTTGCCTTTTTCCAAACATTATTAAACTACAGAAACTAAGAAAACTACAATTTTTTCAAATTTTATTATTTTCTTTTTGTACCCTTTCTCGTGCAATAAAATACACTTATTTAGAACTAAAGATCATCTCTATCAGGGGTCAAATCACACGGCTGTAAACCATCCCTGGGCAAGTTGGCCCCGAGGGGGGGGGGGGGGTTTAAACTCCAAATTAGGGGGCGGGGGTTAAAATCCGAGAAACGCAAATCGCAAATACCCACGTTATATCTGTTTTTACCGCCCACCAAACGCTTCTTTTGGGTACTCCGAATTATTTTGCGAGTTACTAGAAAATCTATTAAATGTTATATTTTCCGTCACAGTTATTGGCGATTTCAATATAGTGGACAATTTTTGGAAAATCAATGCTTTTCTCTTAGTCAATCAGCCGAAAATTTTAGAAACACTTTCGATCAAAACGCATACACTCAATTAGTTGAACAACCGACAAGAATTAATAATTTTTTAGATTTGGCTTTTTGTAATCATGATTCTCATATAATTAACGTTTCAGTATCCGAACCTTTATTTAATAGTGACCATCTTAGCATAGACTTTGTTTGCAACGGTGCTACCTTAAAAAAACAGGGTGATATTACTTTTTATGATTTTAAGCATGCTAATTGGGTTGCAATGAACAACTATCTAAATGAAATTGATTTTATTGAACTTTTCAAATCAAGCGCTTCAGCAGAAACTCATTGGGAAATTCTTAGCTCCAAAATATTAAAATCCATTGATCTTTTTGTTCCTAAACGAATAAAAAGTTTTTGTAATAAGCAAACGTACCCTAAGTATATTCTGCGCATTAAAAGTAAAATAAAGATGTTATGGAATCTTAAAATGTCACCAGAAGATCAAAAATTATATAATACACTTAGTCGAAAATTTAAAAGAAAGGTATCATTTTTTAAACAAAACAAGAAAAAACAAATTCTTGAGTCTGGCAATACAAATATGTCTTTTCAAGAAGTTGTGCCTTTACTAAATGAAAGCGGTTCGCTTACTGATGACGTAATAGATAAATGTAAGATTTTAAATCAATGTTTTAGTAAAAACTTTACACAAGACAATAGGAAAACTGCTAATATTGTTTGTCAGGTACCACCAAACAAATTTCTTAATAATATAAAGTTTACTAAAGATATTGTGCTAAAAGCTTTAAAAAACAAAAAAATAAAACTAGCAATACACCTGACGGTATCCCACCAATTTTGTTCAGAAAATTAGCGCATTTAATCGTTGACCCAATAACTTCTGTATATGAGGTCTCTTTTAGAACCCATAATCTTCCAGCGACATGGCTAACTGCGCTTGTAATACCTGTCTTTAAAAAAGGCTGCCGAAGCGATCCAAATAACTACAGACCCATTTCACTTACATGCATAGCGTGTAAGGTCATGGAATCCATAATTTATGATCAAATGTATTCATTTCTTTCAAAAAACAAAATACTTTCTGCGGACCAACATGGGTTTCTTAGAAAACGCTCTACGTGTTCTCAACTAATTGAGTCAGTTTTTGATTGGAGTTTAGCTCTTGATGAAAACAAAATTATCGATGTTGTTTATATTGATTTCAAAAAGGCCTTCGATTCAGTCTGTCATAGCAAACTACTTACAAAGCTTTCAGCATACGGAATTGGGGGTGATTTGCTTAACTGGATTACAGCCTTTTTAAAAGACAGAAAACAAAAAGTGATTATTGATGACTCATCCTCTTCTTTTTCTAATGTAACTTCAGGAGTACCTCAAGGAAGCGTTCTAGGGCCGCTTTTGTTCCTTTTAATTGTTAATTATCTTCCAAAAGAAATAGAAAACGTAACCTGCAAATTATTTGCAAATGACGTAAAACTGTATCAAATTCGAAAAAAATTTGAAAACAATAATGATTTGCGAAATTTCATAAACAAACTTATTTCGTGGGCCCAAATATGGCAGCTACAAATCGCACCATACAAAAATATTGCGTTATGCATTCCGCTAACGATTGACAACAAACAACTTCAAATCAGTAGTGAAGCGCGTGATTTGGGTGTATTAATCTCAGATAACTTAAAATTTTCTGAACACTGTAACAGCATCACTAAAACAGCGTACAAAATATCTAATATAATATTTAGAATTTTCCAAACTCCCAATTTAAATGCACTAATAGAAGCATTCAAAAGTTACATCTGTCCACAGCTAGAATACTGTTCTCAGGTTTGGTCACCATTTCTATGTAAAAATATAGATTTAATAGAATCTGTTCAAAGATATTATACATGATGAGCTTTTTATAAATGTGGTCTACAGGTCAAAAGTTACCTTGATAGACTTAAATTTTGTTGCTTAGAGCCGCTTGAGGAAAGACGAATAAAAAGTGACTTATCTTTATGTTATCAAATAGTAAATAATTTAACTGATCTTCGCTTTAACAGCTTGTTCTCATATGGTAACTATAAAAGTAGAAATGATCACAATTTCAAACTTACTGTTCCAAAAGCTTCAAAAAATATAATGTTTAATTTTTTTACAAATCGTGCTGCAAAATATTGGAACCAATTACCTTCTGAAATAGTTGAATCCAACTGCCTAACTTCTTTTAAACGAAAACTCAAAATTATTAATTTCAACAAACTGTGGCGGATAGCGTTGAGCAGTTTAGGCTAATTAAATTAACAATATCAATTCGCTCTTAAGTGGTCATTACGCTTGCATTCAATCACGTTTTCATTTCAATTTAAACATTTTTAAAATATATTAATGTACGCGCTGTAATCAAATTACAGTAGCCCGCGCCTGTCGCCGCGCGCATGTCAAAACAGTTGCTTATAGCAGCATGTGCGCTCCACGCGGTGCGTGGGCCCAGTAGGTTCCATTATTATTGTTTGCGCTTTTTGCTTTGGAACTAGTTGCCTACCGTTGGAATGGGAACCCCTAGTTGGCAGTCCCTGAATAGGTATTTATAATTTCTACCTTTTTTATATATCAAAGTTAGCCCCTTTGAGATGCCAACAGCTGTAGTTGGTTACGACCAACTTAGGTAGGGAAAAAATGTATTAAGTGGAGCAGTTACAGTGGCTGTCTGTAACTCCTCCTTTGAGATAGGGCGACATTACGAAGTATTTTTGGTGGAATGGCCACGAATGGTACAGGTATCTTTTAATAAAGAACTTTGCATGTAACCTACCAACTTAATTGGTAGTCTTTTTTTAATTAAGATAGCAGGTTACATAAACCCTCGGTGGAGTGTCGTCAAGGACACCCACCGCTTCATAAAAATAACATTTGTTTTCAATTAAGTAAATTTCTTAAAAACCAAATATTAATTTTAATTCAAAAACTTAGCCTCTAACCAAATTAAAAAATAGTAATTTATTCATTTTTTTAATTATTTCGTTTTTAAATTCTAAATTGTGTTTTCCAAACGGCTAAAAACATAGCCTTAGCGTTTTTCAAAACGTTTTTCTAAACATAGCCTTTTCGCTAACTCAGTAAACCAAATTGCTCAAATGCGTCATAACATAAATACTGCTCACTTGCTCGCCGCAACGCGGTCTGTTACATTTGCATAATTAGTCATAAATAAACATTTTGTGTAAACCTTTGTGTAACCTCTTATCGCCGTATTAAATCTGTCTGCCAACACAGCAGCTGTTCACAAATTATGTAAACCAGTATTTTAACACATTCTTACATAAAAATAGGCTTAAAACCACGCTAGTCAACGTTACCAATCTCACACGACACATTAAAACCATGAAAACCCAACCTTGAGCCAATCCCTCATTTTTTCCCCTAACAAAACGTTAAAAATTGCTCTAGTAATTCTAATGTTTCGTTGGAAACTAAACCCCACGTCGAGACTCGCCTCTGTACTTATGCTGTTCTTTTCCCAGTTCAGTAGCTTTGTTATTTTTCAAGCACACTGTGGTTGAGGTCTTGAAGTAACTTTTTGAAGGACCTGAGCAAAGCTTGGGTCTGCTACCACTGTAATTTTCAATCCCGTTGCTTCAAGGTTTCAATCAATAAATTACCTTGTTGGTGAGGCTACTGCAAGTAACGAACTAATTGCGTTTACATCTTTTTTTCTGCATGTATTTTTGTAGAAGTCTGACACCTTCAGACTTCTCAAATAAGCTCTTAAAATTGTACTGGTAATTTTAATGTTTCATACCAGTCCCTTACCCACCGCTAACTAGCTTACTCATACTTCTCTTCCAATATTCGGAAGTTCCTTTCAAAATTTTAGCCCTAATTTTTGAAGAGAGCGAGGCCCATATCGCTCTTAATTTTTCGCCCCAACATGGTAATGTTTTACTGTATAAACTATTGTAGAACATTATTCATTACCTTGGATATGGTCCTCGCTCAGCAGTCCTGCAGCATATCAGATGTATATCGTTTCGTCTGTAGTAATTTTTGAAAAGGAATTCGCGAAGAATTCCTCCTTTTCCTATTTACCCTTACCGTAACCCCTTTTCGTGAACCGACTTGACCAAACAAGGGAACGAACAAACAAGTTTCTTAACCGCTCAATAACAGTCAAACGGCAAAAATTAAATTGTATAAAAGAATTCTGGGGGGAGGAACGGCCACAGCACACTAAAGCTCAACGCGCCTCTTTCAAAATATCACAAAGCAGTAATAAGTCATTTATTTAACATGTTTTCGTTGGTCGTTTTTGTTATAATCAAGCTGTAAACCTCTCGTGCTCGTTTGAATGTTAGTTCGATTTGATTAAATTTTGTATAAATTTACTGCAAACCTGGGATTTAAATTTTTAAAATGCTATAATCGCTCAATTCCCATTGTGTCTACATTTATATAAAGTCAGTCATGTAATGTCTGGAAATATGGGGTCAAATTAATTTACCTAGTTTATTTGAAGAAGGAATGCGAAGAAATTACTCGTTTTTAGCTTTTTTTGATCAAATAGGCAATACAGGACTTAAAGCCTTGGTACTTCAACGATTGACGTTTTGTGTTACATAAACACTCGTTGACTTTACTTTTGCAACTCACATAAGGCGTCGTATTTTTATAACATCAGTAAAACGAGAGTTGTTACAGAGACGAAAATCTTTTACAATATGCTTTTTAGAAAATAAATTTATTTTTTTGAACATTGAAATACTTGTATTAATACTATTAGCAAAAATATATAATAAAGGAAAAATGAGACACTTAGAACAAACTGCTTGTAAAAAACGGTCCCATTTAAATGGAACCTGGTCCCATTTAAATGGTACCTTTGGATTTTGGTCCCATTTAAATGGGATCCCATTTAAATAAGTCCCATTTAAATGGGATCCCATTTAAATGGGACTTATTTAAATGGGATCCCATTTAAATGGGATCCCATTTAAATGGGACCTAATTAAATGGGATCCCATTTAAATGGGATCCCAATTAAATGGGACCTATTTATATGGGATCCCATTTAAATCGGATCCCATTTAAATGGGACCAAAATCGAAAAGTCCCATTTAAATGGGACCAGGTCCCATCTAATGGGACCTTTTTTTACAAGCAATTTGTTCTAAGTGTCTCATTTTTCCTTTATTATATATTTTTGCTATTAGGTTCAAAAGTTTTTCATAAATTTTTTGTTGTTTACTTATTTTTTTAATAAAAAAAGACATTGAATCCAATGTTTTAAAAACCGGAAATTCTAGCAAAAGACGAAACAAAGTTTTGAAAAAAATCCTTATATTAAATGGTATAGTATAAAGCTACAAATAAAGTCTAAAAGCTTAATGCCAGAAAAGACTGAAACAAGTCTCTTTAAAATATAAGCAAATTAATAATATATTTTCTTAAACTTCAGAAAAACAAAATCCAATAAAAACAATAAGAGTAAAATCTTTGGTTTTTTATTTCAAAAATATAATATACAATCGCAACACGTCGATTTGACCCCACGCCACGGCGCCAACTATAATTCAGGCGGCCGTAGGCCGCCGGTATTTTGACGGGATCGTTCATTTTGTAGTTTGTTAATTAAAACTTGAATAACTCGGTCAAACCTTAACCAATTATCTTAAAATTTTAAAAGTATATGTAATTTGTTGTGCTTAATCGTTTAATGTATCAAAAATAATAAATAAAAAACATATTTTGCATAAAAGTGCATATGCAAATTTGGGCAGTTGGTAACAACCGGACATAACGCTTTTTTTCAAATTGTAATAACTCAGTTGAATATTGCGGGAATGACTTTAAAATTTAACCGTATATGTAATCAATTCTGCTTAATCGAATGGTGTTAAACATTAGTTTATACATAAAGAAAATGTCCTGTACTAAAGTGGATAATCAAGTTAGGTTGATGTAAAAAACGGTTACGCAACATTATGATACATTTTTTAAAACTTAAATAACTCAGCTATTTAAGGATAAATTAACTCAACAATTAAAAGATATATGTAACTAAACCTGTTTTATCGATTACTAGTATAAATGTGTGTATTTACACAGAGTAAGTGTACCTTACAGCAGCAAATATGCAAAATTTTCAAGTGTTTTAGAAGCGTAACGCTGACTTCAAATTGTAATAACTCAGCTTAATAATAATCAATATGCTAAAAATTTAAACCACTTATGTAAAAAAATCCGCGTAATTGATTGATAATAAATGTGTATATGTTCATAATAGACGTGACTTCTAAAAAGTGGATAGGCACTTGGAAAATTTTTTTTTATTTGTAACACCATTTTTAAATCTTAATAACCCCACTGAAAATTAATCAAATGACCTTAAATTTGGAAGGTTTATGTAATTAAACATGCGTAATCAACTAAAGCTAAATTTATATTAAATACATAGGGAATGTGTCTGGTACAAGAATTAATATGCAAGTTTTTTATGTGCTTTAAAACGCGTAACTAAAAATTGAAATAATTGAAATAAATTGAAAATGCTCTAAAAATTGAAATAACTCAGCAGAATATAAGCGAATAAACTAGAAATTTCAAAATTATATGTAGTTAAAAATTCTTATTCATTAAATACCAAATATGTATATATTTACATAAAAAATGTCAAATACAAAAGCAATTATTGTTGTAAAAAGTGTCAGCGCATATAACGCAAAATCGCTGGTGAAATGATCAACCGTTACCAATGTTTCAGAAAAACAGTGTAACTTAGCAGTTAAAATATTTTTTTAATAAAATAATTTTATCAAAATTTATTGTATTTGTTGTTTTTGTTTATTTAATTTATTGTTTTTATTTGTTTTTTAGAGTTTTTTTTAAATTCAGAAAAATCTCAAGGTTTTAGACCAAATTTTCAGGTTTCTGTGTGGGTTTTTCCCCACTTTTTTGGCTATTTTAGGATTTTTTAAACTTGAAACCCTGGGAAAAAGGTATGGTACAATGATCTCAAAAATGAAACAGGATACAACACAATAATACAGCTCCTTTTGGGTAGGATTTCCAAATACTTCCCCTACATTGTTTTGTGAAATTCACTTTTAAAAAGTAGTAAAAACATGTTTGTAGATCCATTTTGACCTTAAGATCTCAATTAATTTTTAAGCTTTAAAAAGTGAATCAATTTTTATTTTACATAGGTAAAAATATGATGTTTTATAGATTAAAATTACAATTTTTTTTAAGAAACATTTTATGTTATTAAGAAATTTTATAAGCTTTTAATTCTCTTGAAATTAGACCAGAATTGACCCAGAAACATGTTTTTACTATTTTTTATGAAGTTAATTTCACAAAACAAATGAGGGACGCATATGGGAGTCCTACCTACCTAGCTTTTAAAGCCAAAAGAAAATTATTTTCCATATTTTTGGTGATCCATGTCACTATCTTATTTTATTTTTTTCTATTTTTTTGAAATTTCCAGACTTTTAGCAATGTATTTTTATTTTATTTAGTTTGTTGGTTTACCGAGATTAGTACAAGTCCCATAGGTGTACCAATTATCAATTTGACCAGTCAAATTGCAAAATACACATAGAAAACAATTTTATAGCCCAAATCAGACACGTGGACTTCAATTTTGAGGTTATTTTTTGGACAAGTCTTCTCTAAAAAGTTATGAGCTCATTTAAGCCCAAAAATTGCTTATTTTTGTTATGTACAATTCAGGTTGTTAAAAAATAATTTTGTTAAGCAACAAAATAAATTAAAAATTATACTTTTATATTGCTAAAGTCTAAAGAATCTAAAAATATCCAAAAAAAAATTAAAAACTTGATGGTCGCATGGACAACCAAAAAGATTTACAACAATTTTTTTATTTGGTTTTAAAAGCCAATTTAAGCTTTGTTTTGCTGTTATTAGTTATTTTAAGCCTAAGTGGAACTTAAAAGTCAAGCTAAATTGCATTTTAACAAATTTTTATTTAAGAGTCCTTTTGACAAATTTCAATTTTTTTCAAAATTGAAATTTAGGCCATTTTTAACTGGTTGCCATACAAAATTGATAGACACTAGAAAAAATTTTGAACTATATTGAGGCCTGAATCTGGGTAATCCAAAAAATATATTTTTTAGTGGTATAAAAGCTAAATAAAATTTTTTCTTTAACAGCATAAATTGTACATACCAAAAAAAGACAATTTTTAGGCTTATTTACGAAGAGCTTAAATCCAAAAAATAACCGCATAAATGAGGTCTGCGTGTTTGATTTAAGTTATAAAAATGTTTTATATGCTTATTTTACTTTTGGATCAGTCAAATTGATAATTGGTACATTTATGGGACTTGTACTACAGAGATTTAGTTTGTTGGTTTATGAGAAATTTTTTTAACAGAAAATATTGTGGGTACAAGTACTTAATGCTTACCAAAAATCGGTTTGAAAGATACACCAAAAAATACTAATTAAAAGTTTTTTCTAGGTGAATTTTGCTCTGGGAATTTCTTTTTTTTGTTTAAAAAGCGTTGTAATCATTATCTTTGGGAGTGTTGGCAGTTTCAAGGTTTTTTGGGAAGAAAGAAGTTTAACCCCCCAACTTCCCCTACTGACCTATGCTTTTCCCTAAGCTAAAGTAGGTTGGAACATATGTGG
>JASAMX010018685.1:0-11210 GCA_030248175.1 Microlaimidae sp. YZB2_3 | reverse complement strand
TGTTTGAGCAGTTTACGTATTGCTCGTTAAGTCACACATTGTCAGAACGATACAAAAAAAGTATAACGCAAGCGTCACCGTAACCAGTGAAGAATTTCTGTCAAAATAAATTATCGCATTGGACATAAATTTTGTAATTTGTCATTATTTCGGTATAAAGCAAAACGTACTGCCATATTTACGGCATTTTGAAAATGAAATATAACAAGTTTTAAGTCCGAAAAACATTTGAAAAATTCAGATTTAATATAAGGCGACTTTTTTTTAATGTTTCTATTTATTACATAAAACAAATTACCTGTCAATGTATTTGTTAAATTAAAAGTCGCCTTATATTAAATCTAAATTTTTCAATGTTTTTGCAAACTTAAAACTTGATATTTGATTTTAAAAAGCCGTTAATATGGCGGTATGTTTTGCTTTATAGGAAAATAATAGATAAACTACAAAATTTAATGCGCAATGCGATAACTTATTTTGACAGAAATTTTTCATGGTTACTGTGACGCTTGCGTTATACTTTTTTGTATCGTTTTGACGACGTGTGACTTAACTAATACTGTGATATTTACAGCTGGTTAACTCATGTAAAAGTTAATCCATTTCGAGAGAAATTTATGTGAATTAAGTTTTATTAATGGTTAAAAAACACAAACTAAAGCTTTTACACGTATTGTTTTTATTCGGTTTTGTTTTTCTGAAAATTTCACAAAATCTGTTATTAATTTACAGGTTTTAAAGAGACTTGTTTCAGTCTTTTCTGGCATTTAGTTTTTAGACTTATTTAGCTTTATACTATTCCATTTAATATAAGACTTTTTTTTCGAAACTTTGTTTCGTCTTTTGCTCAATAAAATTTCCCGCAAATGTTTTTTTTTGAAGGCCAGAAATTCAAATTTTAAATTTTTAGAATAAACATATTCACGATTAAAATCATGGTATCTTATATAATTAAAGAATCTTATGGTTGATTTATATTTTCGCTAACATCCTAAGTTTGTAAGACATAGGCGAACCACGCATAGAAACATAGTTAGCGTCTTGTTTGTTTTTTAAACAAATTACAGCTCATAATTTTCATGGGTGGCGCGGGAGCGCCACGGGGCGATTTAGCCCCGTGGCGCCGCGCCAACCATAATTAGAGAACGTGGGTAAATTTTGAAATTCAGAACCTTCTTCTTCTTCTTCTTCTTATTATTATTATTATTATTCCAACGCTCCATCCTTAAAAGCGATATTCCTCATTCGTTACTGATTCATCAAAAATAAACATGGGCTCATAAGAAAGAAGAAGGAATTACGCAACTTTCTTAGGAAGCACTTTTTTGATTTAGGTCCTTGTTATTGATTTATTGATCAAAATAAAAAATTTGAAAAATAGACAAATAAAAACTTCCAACCGCACAATAACAGCCTTTTGGCAACAATAAGGATTGTACAGAGCAGACAACCAACATCCCCTCATAAAAACCGCACAAAAAAAGCAGACCGGTTTTAATTGGTGGCAGAAACGGAACAAGTTCCCAGCGCCATCTGCTTCAACCGCGCGGAAATCGGCGAAAACAACAGAGTACTTTTTTTAATTCTTGCATTACTGATGACAAAATTAATTCAAAGTTTTATTTATTAAAAAAAAATAATAAGCGTCGGTGGCGCGGGAGCGCCACGCGCCGGTAGATAATCATCGGTGGTGCGGGGGTGCCACACTGCAATTTAACCCACCGCACCGCGCCAACTATACTTAGAGAACGTGAGTAAATTTTGTAATTCATGTTCATCATCTTTTTTTATTATTATTTTTACTTTAGAATTATAATTGCAATCATTGGCGCACGGCATCGCGCCAACTATATTTAGAGAACGTAGGTAAACTTTGTCTGGAGCGCCACTGCACCGCACTAACTATAATTAAACAACGTGGGTAAATTTCGTAATTTAAATTCATCATCTTCTTCTTATTATTTTTTATTTAAAAAAGTATATCTCGGCAACGGAATGATTATAAACATATGTCATTGCGCAGCTAAAACTATAGTTTATTAGGCTATTTTTTAATTTAATTCAAAAAAAGTGGTAGACTAGCCTTGAAAAATGCTCTAAGAATAGAGCAGGAAAAGGGGCGATTTTTCCCCGGGCGTATGTTTAGACAGAAAAGATGTGGACTAGTCTGAGATGGACATTATGTGGACTATAGAAAATTTGCATTTGGTTTGGGCAGCTGCTCACTAAATAAAAATTTTTACCATATGATAATGATTTGTTTATACATTGATCTAATCACACAGCACTGTTGCATTTTTTTAGTTTGATAAAATGTCAATTGAAAAAATTATACTCACAGCAATCTTTGACAAGCGCGAAATCGCCACTTTTTCAAATTTATAGTTGTTTCTTACACATACAAATATAACCTTCAAATTGAAAAAGTGGCGATTTCGCGCTTGTCAAAGATTGCTGTGAGTATAATTTTTTCAATTGACATTTTATCAAACTAAAAAAATGCAACAGTGCTGTGTGATTAGATCAATGTATAAACAAATCATTATCATATGGTAGAAATTTTTATTTAGTGAGCAGCTGCCCAAACCAAATGCAAATTTTCTATAGTCCACATAATGTCCATCTCAGACTAGTCCACATCTTTTCTGTCTAAACATACGCCCGGGGAAAAATCGCCCCTTTTTCCTGC
This sequence comes from Microlaimidae sp. YZB2_3, assembly GCA_030248175.1. NCBI lineage: Eukaryota > Metazoa > Nematoda > Chromadorea > Desmodorida > Microlaimidae > Microlaimidae sp. YZB2_3. The sequence continues at coordinate 8,521 of JASAMX010018685.1, read as the reverse complement.
TCTATTCTTAGAGCATTTTTCAAGGCTAGTAGTATATAATCTTTAATGTTAAACTGTTTTTGCTAAAACTTTAAATGGTTTTATTGTTAATTAGTGGATTCAATAGTGCAAATCATTTGAAGATAGCTAGGTTTGATTTGCCTATAATAAAATCTTAATATATAGGCGTAATAAATATACTCATATTAAAGCGATTTAATTAGCTCTGTATATAAAATTTGGCATGTTTATCACTGTCAAAAATGTTAAGAAGCGTTTTAAACTTTGCATTCTTAGGGGTATTTACGCCGGTTTGCCCCAGCTTATTTGACAGCTAAATTGCCAGGGCGGGGTAGAGAAAATTGCGTTTATTGGGGCCGGGGCTGGGGCTAGGGTGGCAAAAAAGTTCCGGGGCAAGCCGGGGCCGGGGCCCCGGTCGATCCCTAAACACAACCATGATTTTTGTGTTTGTTGAATTTATTTTATAAAAGTAATGAAGTTTCTGTGTGTAACGAACATTAGAGTACCACTAGCTATAATAACATGATAATAAAAGTGTATAATAAACTACTACTACTACTGCTGTACATCAAACAACTGCTGTACACATTTTATTTTCCTCTTGTAAACACAACAATTAAAATAGAAATCACAATGATGACAAGAACAACAAATATAATTATTGTACAGAAAACCATTTTCTTTCGTGCAGCCATCTGAAATATTTTAAAGAATTTAATTTTAATTTAACACAATAAATTTTATTATCCTGACTTTACATCTAAATAATTGTTCTCACGACGGTGAATTTGAAAGTTTTTAATTAAAAGCTTTTTAGAAAAGGTAAAAATTTAACCTTTTTAATTGGGTAAAGAACTCTCTTACCGTAGACTTTATAATAGGCACCTTGCACTGGAACTCGGTTTATACATAAAGTATGCAATATACATAAGCGTCACCATAATAGATAATTACCGTATCTCCTACTTATCTTTCGTTGTATGCAGATTAACCGATCAAAATTTCGCGCGCTTTTGGTCGGTTGATCTGCATATTACGAAAGATAAGTAGGAGATACGGTAATTATCCATTATGGTGACGCTTATATATATTGCATACTTCATGTATAAACCGAGTTCCAGTGCAAGGTGCCTATAAGAACAATAATCATGTAGTTTTTAAAGCTGTAATTTTTTTACAGTATTACTCAGTTAAAACTATAAATGAACTATGTGATAAATTTTAAAATGAAAACGAAAATAATTAAATAGCTCAATTATAAAAATAATAAAAATTGAAAAAATATTTAATTTTAAAGAAAGCATTTTTAAATGTAAAAACATTTTACGAATAACAATGTACAGATTAAACCTACTTCACTTTTAGCTGCTTTTAAAACATTTTCTTGCCCGGCCTCTACATGCACAGCTGCTTCAGTGACTTTGTTTTCAATTCTGTCTAAATTCATAATTAAAAAATTAATTCTAAGTATATGTATACACCAACAAATGGGCAGTATAAAATTTTTCTTGGAATTTCTAATCGAAAAATTTAAATACAATAAATAAGGTTATTTACAAAACAAGCACTGTCAAAATTTTGAAGCTTGCGGTTACATTTTAAAGATATCGCGGAAAAGTTTTAAGATTTTTGAGGAAAAATTTGTCTTTTTCTTTAAAAAACCGCGTTTTAATTTTTTTAGTCGAACTATTTTTGACAATCACTGTTGTCTGTTTGTTTAAAAACGTGGTATTATATTACAAGTAAATTTATACTCTTAGCCAAAAAATGTACATTGCTGAAAAAGTTTAAATTATATCGCCGACGAAAAGATCGCTTAAAATGTATGTGTATACAACTGTTTGTGTGTTGATTAACTTAAAATAAAAATTTTACCAACAACTTCTCCTTGGGCATGAACCATTTGGGCCAAGTCTTTTGAAATTTCGTTTAAATCCATAATATCAGCCTAAAATATCAATAAATAACAAATAATAGAGAAAATTATGACTTTATAGTATGAAAAATTTCCTCCACTGATCAACATAATATGAATTTGCTGTACAATTCAGTCCCGTCCCAATTCATTCCAGGGAAAAAATTCCATTTGAGTGTTTTGTGTCGCATTATTTCAGTTTTCGTAATAAGATTATGCCAATTTTGACTCCCAAAAACTAAAAAAACAGCTGCTTTTGCAGAAACGAATAGGTGGGAAGAAAATTATTTTTTTAGTATGCAACAATGACGGAACGACAGCAAAAGAAAAGAATATGCACATGCCAAGAAAAAAGCCTTTTAAATACAAAGTAATCCAGAGTGTTATTGCGAAAGCCTTTTGGACTGTCTTGTCGATTATTAAATAAGGTGTTGTGAGTATACATGACAAAATAAAACAAAAGTATATAAACGGATTTATTCTCGACGTTTCAAAGCGGTAAAACGCAGGTCTTCATCAGGAGTCTAAAAATATACAGAATAAATTTCATTCATTCTGTACATTTTTAGACTCCTGGGGCCGGTCCACTAAACGCGTGCTGACTAGGTGCTAAGTTAGCACGTTGTTTACAACTCTTGATAATATTTTAATGTTGGTGTTTTTTCTCAAGAAATTTCATAAGACTCTTTTTTTAAATGGGATAAATTAATATTTACATAATTTTATGCATATTTGTTTTAAATAAAAGCTAATAAAGCCTTAATCCCTAGTTATGGGTTTTTCTAACCCTTAACTATAAGTTATTGCCTTTTTATCTTGTATTTATAACAAATATGTATAAAATTAATGAAATATTAATTTATACCACGTAAACAAAAATTTTTTATAAAATTTTTCTTGAAGAAAACCCAGAAATTAAAACATTATCTAGAGTTTCAAACAACGTGCATAGCACAGTCTGCACGCATTTAGTGGACCGCCCCTGATGAAAACCTGTGTTTTATCAGGTTGAAACGTCGAGAATAAATCCGTTTATATACATCTGTCTTATTTTGCAATGTATACTCACAACACCTTATTTAATAATCAGAGTGTATTCATCGGAAAAAAAATAGCCTGGGGTGGTATGCTCAAGGTTTAATGGGATGTGAAGTTAAATCTGAGATGAGCGATTTTTGCTATACGGTAAACATTGTAGCAGTATCAATTGTAGCTCAATCAATCTAACTTAAAGGGTTTAATCTAAGATTAAGACTTAATCTCAGATTAAATCGTCACTAATCCACCGCATATCAACAAACTTGCGATTTTTAAATCACCTTCGGAAGCGGTTTAAAAATTGGCGGTTTTTTTCGCTAATCTTACATTTCTGACGATTCAATTTGGGATTAAGTATTAACCTCACATTAAATTGTTGAACCAGACTCTCCAATGAATAATGCTAGTATTTTTTCTCGTTTTTCTTCGTTCTGCTTTCGTGTGGTTTGGGGGTGTTTTTTTGGGTGTTTCGTCTTTTTTGGTTGGGGTGGTTTGGATTTTTTTTTTGGGTTCTTTTTTTGGCTTGTTTGTTTTGTTCTTGATTTATTTCTATTTTATGGTTGTTTGGTTAGTTTCGGTATGTTATTTGATGTTTTTTTCATATTTTCTATTGTTTCTATTTTCTATGGTTGTTGGTGGTTTTATTGTAGCGGTTTGGGTATTTTCTTCTTTCTTTCGTGTATGGATTCATTGTGCGCGCGTTTTTATTGGTTGATTGTCTATGGGTGTTTCTTTGGTGATGCTTTGTATATTGTCTCTGTATGCTTTGTGGGGCTATACTTTATCGCTAAGAGATGGATAAACTATCGCTGTACTATTTGTGTGTGTTTCGTTTTTCTATTGCTGTATCTCTGCGGCTTGGCCCCAATATCTGTTTGGTGCTATTCTTCTATTTATGTTTTGTTTATCTAGGGTTACTTTTCTGTTTCGGTTTTGTTATTGCTTTTTTTTATTTTTTTGTTTTGTGTTTGTCGTTTTGTTTTTCTATTTTTTTTTGTTCGTGTTGTATATCCTTCTTGGTCTCTTGTAGTATCTTTCCCTGTATCGGCCATCCAACTGCTAGAATGAGCCTCAGCCGCTTGAGTCATTCGCCTTTTTTTAGCTGTTTGTTCTGAATATCTCATTTTTCATTTATTATATAATTTGGTTTCGTCGGTTTTAGCGATAGTGCGATCGCTTGTCTATCTTCTCTTTTCGTTTTTCCTTGCGCTGGTTTTTCTTGTCCGTCCCTGGGCAGTCCAATGCTTCGCAGGCAGTCCTTTGGGTTTATCTTTGGTGTTGTCTTTGTTGTGGTTGGTTTTATTTGTGCTTTACTTCAAATGTTCATGTCCTAGGAAATCGATTTTCAGATATTTCTGGATGCTGTTAATCCGCTGGTCCTTTGGAGAATTTGGACGAAGTAATGACCGCCTTTCTGAGATCGCTGTCAGTCCGGCCGTTCCCGTTATGTTGTAGCGATATTGAATTAATAATATTATAGTCTTCGGTTATTTTATCAATACTGATTCCGGCAGCCCTGATCTTTTAGTTTTATTGCAGCAAAACAAACATTTTTTTTAAAAACTGATGAGCTAAATGTTAAACGGTGCGCTAAATGAGAAGTTTAGAATTTTTATTATTTTAATTTTAATTTTTTTTTGTTTTTGTTGTATTTTATTGTTTTTGAATGTGTTCGATTATATGCCAAGTTAAAAGCTAACTTCTAACTGTTCCAGTTGGTGTTCTCTCTCCAAGATGGCGTCCAGATTAACTTTGGCTTCCATGGCTGTCATTTGCTGATCTGTCGGTGCGGAACCGTGCCCTCCTGCCGCCGTGGAAATTTGCTAAATTTAATTCAAATAAATATAATTTATATTGATATTATATATATATATTAAATTTTTATTGATTTAATTAAAAGAAAACTGCTTGTTAAATAAAAATCCACATCACAATAGGTGAATAGGTTTGTCCCGGAGGGCCAGAGAATATTTTTTCATCGAAAACATGTGAAAACGCCAGCGTCGAAATTATTCTTCAAACTATCCTCCCCTCCGCAAAATTTTAACTTAGTTTCCACCGTCGAAATTATACCACAATCCATGCAAAATATTGAGCTAAATTTCGACTGTCGCAGTTATTTATTAAAAAATTAATTTTTTTAGTGAAAAAAGAACTGACAGAGGCTACTCAAGACAATCCTTAGCTCACTGAATTTTTTTAGCTCTTCTTTAAAAGTTGTTTAGCCAGCTGGAAGCTATAGTTCGTTTAAAATAAGAAGCGCTAGGCACGCCGACACGGCGCTTTGTCATTCATAGATGCGGGTTACCGGCCGAACAAAATTATATTGAGCGGATTAAAATACTTAATTTAGGGTCTCTAGAAAGCAGAAGATTAAAAGTTGACCTTACCCTTTGTTTCAAAATTATACAAAAATTAAATGATCCAAATTTTAATGATTTTTTTCCTGGGCTAATTTTTTGGGTAAAAATTTTCACAGCCTAAAATTGAATTTACCAAAAACAAATAAAAATTTTTATCTTTTTTTCATTTGCATTACGAGCTGCAAAATACTGAAATTTTGTACCCAAGGAAGTAACTGAATCGAACTCTTTAAATATTTTAAAACAAAAACCAGATACATTATCATTTTACCACTTTACTCTTTTTAACAAATACTTAAAAGTAGCCTCAGGGCTTTGTGTGTCTCTATCTTTTATTTTCATTAAGATTGCACATCGAGGTTTTTTGTGATTTTTTTGAATCTTATAGTTTATTTATGGTGCATTTTATAACATTTATTACAATATTTTGATGTATATATGCATGTACCAGCTTTGTTATTATTTTTTTGATTTTTTTCCCTTGTTTTAGGGATTTTTGGGTTAAATAAAAGTTTTTTTATTTATTTATTTATTTATATGTGCACTCCCAGTTATTTATTATTAACGGGTTTTTGCCAAAATTTTATGAATTAAGCAGTTAGATAATCTATTATAAAATCTTCAAAAATTAAAAGAAGATAAAATGTATTTCAATAGGCACCTTGCACTGAAACGCAGTTTATACATGAAGTATGCAATACACATAAGTGTCACCATAATGGATAATTACCGTACTCCTACTTATCTTTTCGTAGTATGCAGTTCAACCGATAGAACGTCCTTTTTTTTTTTATAGCGCGCGAAATTTCGATCGGTTGATCTGCATACTACAAAAGATTGATAGGAGATACGGTAATTATCCATTATGGTGACACTTATGTATATTGCATACTTCATGTATAAACTGCGTTTCAGTGCAAGGTGCCTATATACCCACGTTTGATAGTAAAGGCCAGCGCAACGCCGGCCAATCACGGCACTCTCACGCAACTCATATGGTAATACAGTAAAGCCAATAAATCCAGCACCTTGACCATATTGAGCGACATCTGGCGGCAGATTCTGATGGATTTTCTTTCTTTTACAGCCACTTTCTTTTGGACATCTTTAAACCGTTCCACTACCCGCTTGAACTCTCCTGTTAATCTTTCTTGTTGCAATTTCCATCTTCTCTATATAATAAAATCTGTGGTGTTTAAATAAATAAAAATATTACACAAATACCACATGCAAAAAAATTTTGCGTTGACAATAAATTTTATTAAGTATATATTCCAAAAAAAAACGTGTCGATTTATACTAAAGTCATATCAATGTGTCACTATGAAGCTGATTTACATGCTAATCAAAGTCGACCTTCTATTAGTGAGGTAGCATTTAATACGCTAATAATTTTCCAATGCATACTATTTTTATAAAAACCTTAATATGTGCGGGCATCATAGTAGTAGTTTCCGCGCAATACAATATGTATATAGTATGTACTATGTATATATATATATATATATATATATCATATATATATATATATATATATATAGTATATATATATATATATATATATATATATATATATATATAATATATATATATATATATATATATATATATATCATTTATATATATATATATCATTTATGTTTATTATACTTAAGTTCAGCTACAATATATCCATTTAGACTGGTTTATAGTTCGTCAAAAGTGTCCAAAGGACAAAGTCTAAAGGACAAACCCAAAATGTCTTTTGGCCAATCTAAATGTCTTTTGGATGTTGTCTTCTGTACGAAGTATGAATGCTATTTGAAATACTGTCCTTTGAAATGTTAGGAAATCCAAAGTGTCCAAAAGACAAAATCCAACGGTCTTTTAACGGCTGTGTTTGTCTTTTGGACAATGTCCGTTAGACTTTGTCCTTTAGACACCTTGGACAAAGAATGAACCAGCCTTAATGGTCTGCTTATGGTTTACCCAAGTATAAAAACCCACGTATAGAAAAATATAACCTACGGCATGAAAGTCCATAGCCAAAAACTGAATATAACCTGCAGCATAAACCAAATAATTAAAATAAATTAAACCTGTTGAAATGGTAATTTCTCAATATCTGTAAACATTCTGTTGGTTTGCTTGGATAAAGCACTGGTGGAAGTGCAATAATGGGTAACTTGATTTCTGATTTGCTCCGTTTCGTGGGCGCCTCCCATTAAAGCTACAGCTTCTTCCAACTTTCTTACTAAAAATTGTGAAAAACAACCAGTAGTGCAAAACACATGGAGATTTTACATATTTGAACATTTTTTTATCTGGAAGCGTTTCAAAATTTTATCCGTCAAAATGATGCTTGCGTAGATTGGTTAAATGTTAATAGTACAGAAAGTCTCACAATAAAGTAATGAAACTGGTGATTACAGGTTGTATGTCTTGTATTGCCCATTTTAAAGGAATTAAATTAGACTTAAAATTTTGCTGGCATTTTTTTCGTAAAAAATTCATTTTAGCTTTTTATTGCTAGGCGTCACAATACAACCTAAGGTTTCTGACAATTACAGGCTCACCGCAAAACTGTAATAAAAATTAAAACCTACCATTTTGATCAATATTTTGAATATTTTGAGAAATTTGATTTGTAAGCCGTTTGAACTCATCAGAACTTTCCCCAGATAGTCGCTGTAGTTCCAGTGCTAAAAAATAAAAAAAAATCAAATTGTAACCTTGAGCGATGGCTTTTTAAAACCTGAGTCTTATAGTTCAGGATATTTAAACCTAGCAAAATATAAGAAAGTCTCACTAAGATTTTTAAAAAAAATCATGTGGCAAAGCCTTTTTAAAACACTAAAGTCTGGATAGGAATATACCTCGTCAAAGATGTTTAAAGGACAAAACAAAAGGTTTCACGATGGTCAAAACCTTTCCATTTTAATGGTAGTTGTTCAGTATGTATAAGATTTCTACAGTGTAATGACATTATAGAATTACTTTCAGCCATTAAGCGCCTGGGAAAAAATGATCTCCAGTAAACGTAAAGATATCCAAATTTTAGATCCTCTCACTTGTATTTCCACGGAGTAAAACATATAGCCACAAATCACGAATAGAGCTCACCACTTTAGGTTCCTTAAAATTCTAACGTATTTTGGTAATTTTATGCATTTTTGAATTTTAAAAAAAAAAAACTTTTTATATTTCTTATTTAGAGCGAAGGCGT
>JASAMX010018683.1:0-12359 GCA_030248175.1 Microlaimidae sp. YZB2_3 | reverse complement strand
TGTACTTCGTTCAGTTACGTATTGCTCTATTTAGTAAAACTATTCAGCAACTATTGCAATGTCTGCGGGGTAATTTTAATTTTTTTTTCAACTTTGCAAATCGTAATCCACTCAAAAAAGTAGACAAAAATGTCTTATAAAAAGCGAAAGTGACAGCCAGTGGCCGAGTGCGATTTTTGCAGAAGTTTTTTTTCTTCGTGCAACCTTGTGCAGGCAGCCGAATATACATACGTCTCCTAAGGTCTTTTACCCCCGAGAAACCGGTTTTTGGCAAAAGCAAAAAACGTTAAAAAAATCGTCGAAAGATAGGAATTAAAATTAAAAAAAACTTTTTATATAATATAACCTACCGCAGCGTATTTGACACAAAGGTTTCTAATGCACATAGATGAACACGGTCAAAAAACTAGGGGGGTGTTTACCCCGGGTAAATGAAATTTCAAAATCTAGGGGGACCTAGGGGGGTCGAACCCCCCTAGCTTTCTAGGGGTGGGTCGACCCGGGGTGGAAGATTTTGAAACCTAGAGGGGGGTCAGGTATGGTCCGATTTCCAAAACAAAATATTTTTAAACCATATAACTCTTAATAATTGTTTTTTTATAAGATAATCTCATTTTATTGAATAAAAAGCGATATTTAGGTATAAAAAAGGTGTAAAAAAACATGAATTCAGACCTGTGCACTGCCCCTCCCAGGGTTAAAACGGGGGGGGGGGCAATTCTAAAATGGGGGGGCACAGGGGCAACTTTTTTGAAACGGGGGGGGGCAATAAAACGGGGGGGGGGGGCAAACACGGGGAAAAAATAAAAAAAAAAAAAAGAAAAAAGAGAAAAAGAAGAAGGAAAATGAGAAAAAAGAGGACAAAAAAAAGCGGAAATAAGGTAAAAATAGGTCTAAAATTGCTTAAAATACATTGAAATAGGCTAAAAACTGCAAAAAATTGCGATGATGGCGTCATCATAGTTGAAAAATGGCGTCATAATTTTAAGGTACTTTTTTCATTTTTTGGCGGGGGGGGGGGCAATAAAACGGGGGATGGGGCATTTTCAGACCGTGCACAGGTCTGTGAATTTGTGTTAAAAATTCACGTTTTTGGAAGGAAATTTAGTATAAAAAAAGTACTTAAAATTTTCTTGAGAGGGGAGGGGGGGTCAGATTTCAAAATCTAGAGGGGGGTCAGGGGTATAAAATTCGAAAATTTGGGGAAGAGGGGGGCCCTGGATTTTTTTCCGGGGGGGCCCCCAAAATTTCGAGGCTAGGGAAAGGGTGGACCCCACCCTACCCCCCTTGTTCATCTAAGAATGCACAAACAACTCAGGTTGAGGACATACATTGCCAAGGCGAGAAGCTTGGGGGGGAGTTAAGCCCACAAGTAAAAAAAGGGGATTAACGAACGATACCTTTTCCTAAAATTTGAAGGTAACCGTAACAGTACTAAAAACGGTAAAAATGGTGTTTGGGGTATTATATTATACTCCAAAAAATGTTTGGGACCTCCCCCTCACAATTTCCGATTTCGGGGGTCCGGAATATATCCCGCAAAATCCAAAAGGCTGCCCAGCTATGGATTACGTGGTTTTCTTATATATATTACTCCCCTAAAATTTAGGGTGTGTCCGTCAACTATAGGTGAGAACGGTCGGGGAAGCTAGGGGGGTGGTTACCTCGGGTAAATCGAATTTTGAATTCTAGGAGGGGGGTCCCAGGGGGGTCCGGACCCCCGTAGCTTTTTAAGGGGGGGTCGACCCGGGGTGCGACATTTTGAAATCTAGAGGGGGGTCAGGTGGGGTCCGGTGTCCAAAGCAAAACAGTTTTAAACCATAATAACTTGAATATGTGATGAAAATTCACGCGTTTCTGGAAGAAAATTTAAAATAAAAAAAGTACCTAAAATTTTCTCGAAGGGGGAGGGGGGTCAGATTTCAAATTCTAGAGAAGAGTCAGTGGTAAAGAATTCGGAAATTTGGGGGAGGGGGCCCTAGATTTTCGTCTAGAGGGGGGGGGGTCCCAAAATTTCGAGGCTAGGGGGGTGGACCCCACCGTGCCCCCCCCCCCGTCTCACCTATGCCGTGAACCTGATCCCAGCATATACTAAAAAATGAGGTTTTTGTCGAACAGAGTATTTTTTCCAAAGCTATAGTAGGTAGGTATATGCCCTCAAATGTTAGGGGCATGTATACACGCAGTGCAGTCTGCAGACCTGTGCACTGCCCCCCCCGGGGTTTTATTGGGTTGGGGGAGCAATTCCAAAACGGGAGGGGCACGGGGGCAACTTTTTTGAAACAGGGGGCAAGCAGGGGAGAAAGAAAAAAAAGAGAAAAAAGAGAAAAAAAAGAAAGGAAAAGGGAAAAAAAGGACAGAAAAAACAAAAATAAGGTAAAAATAGGTCTAAACTGGCTTAAAATACATTGAAATAGGCTAAAAACTGCAAAAAATTCGCGATGATGGCGCAATTATAAGTCAAAAATGGTGTCATAATTTTAGGGTAATTTTTCATTTTTTTTGGCGGGGGGGGGGCAATAAAACGTGGGGGGGCAAATCCTCCAATAAAGCAAGGGAGGCATTTTCAGACCGTTCATAGGTTATAGGTCTGTATATGTGGGCAGCCTCTCGGATTTTTTTGGAAGGGGAAGGGCCGAAGGGGGTTATTTTAATTTTTTGTCGATAAAACATTATTAATATTAACGAATTGGACATTTTATTATTTTAATTTTTCAACTGAAGAATTTAGAATTTCAAAACTACAAGGCTTAGGGTTTAAAAGCTGTGCTTTAATTTAACAAACATATATAAATGGGCACTTGGCTGGACGAAGGTAGGTTGGTTTTGTTAAGGTTTACCGCCCAGAAATCTTAAATTCACTGTGGTAAATGTGAGGTGACATGAAAAAGCTTTGCAAAACCAAAATGTGTATAATGTTTTAAAAAAAAGCTCAATGTTTTAAAAATGTTTATAAAAAAGATTTTAGCGCCTTCCCTTAAACTTTTCTTTGGCTCTTTTAAAAAGCATTAAAATGAGCAAATGACTGCTCGATCTGGCATATTTTGTGCAAATAATTTATGATACATAAAAGAAAAATATATACATAACAGAAGGATTTTTAAAAAGATTGATTTTAAATAACAAATTTTGCAAAAAAGCGACAAACCCAGAAAACTTGTATAACATATTTGGTACGGTAATTTAAAAATCTTTTCTGTTTTGCAATTTATAGTCAATTTGTCAAAATGCAGGAGCACTGTTGAAATTGAAAATGGTGTGATACATCTATGTACACTTAAATCAAAATATATCGATTAAATCTTTCCGTGCAAATCTTTTCTTTTCTTCGAAAAGCTTAAAAACCAAAGTGAAAATGCAGTCGAGTTGCGTTGTTATTTTACTCCCCGTCCCCGTTTCTATCAACTTTAAAACCGAAATGAAAAACGGACACTTTCTCCCGTCGCGGTTAGGATTTGCGGTTTTCTGGAAAATGAAAATCGTCAAATCTCAGATTTGTGGAAGACAAAGCCCGCAGAGCGGCGCGGGAACACAATCCCCGGTTTATTCTTCCAACTGCATCTCTGCTTTTCAACGATTTGCAAACACCGAGAGAGGAGAGTCGAGGAGCGACTAGACGCTGGTTGGTTTGGTAGGGGTGGGGTGCGGGGGGGGGGCTGCTAAAATGAGAGTGTGGCCAGCCGCTTTTTTTCACGATTGTCTCTCTCTCCCCCCTGCCCGGCTGACTATTATATCGGCAAACAATGGCTTCCCCCGTTATTACTGAAAGTCGTCGTTTGAAAAAAAAAACTGGTCGCCCCCATCATACCGGCGAATTCTAGCGAAACGCGTCCGTCCCAACTGCGAGCGCGCAAAAAAAATGTTGACTGTGACTTTCGCATTATTATGCAAATGCAACATGTAAGCAGACCTCTACTGTGCACTTCCCCCGGGGGGTTTAACGGGAGAGGCATTTTTAAAAGGGGTGCTTTTTTTACAAACCGAAGATGAGCAAAAATAGGCAAATAAGTAATCTTTTCTCCTCCCGTGGCCGTACCCAGGGGGGGACAGGGGATAGTTCCCCCCTGTCGTTTTTGAACAAGCACTGGATAGAATGCGTTTTTTCTGAACAAGCACTGAATAAAATGCATTTTTTGTGAAAAGAAACTAAATAAAATGCTCAGCTAGTTTTCAAAAATTTTTTTAGTTGTTTATTTCTTCCATTTTTTTCTTTTTTTAATATCAGAAGTTTTACCCCAAAAACTTAGTGTGTATACCCAAAAAATTCTATACCAGCCAAGCCTAAGCAAAAAAAGATGATTTCTCATGATTTAAGATCTCACCAACACACGGTGTAATCTAACAACCACCAAATTCAAACTCAAAGCATTTTTACAAATATTGTTTAAATCTACGCATTTTTAACCCCAGAAAAGCAGTTTAGAAAAATATTTTTCACAGTTTAGTGATTTTTTTGAAATTTTAATACTTTGACATTTAACAATAACAGAAAAACATGAATTTTGAAATCTTTATACAAAAACATAACATTTTCTTGGCTGAGGCTCTTTTTTTGAACTCGGGAATTATTTTTAACAAAATCGCACAAACATTTTATTAAATAAAAATAGTGATGAAATATTAATTTTTGTTAATTTTTAAACATTTTTTGCTTTTTTTGTCATAATAATAAATTTTAAATGCTTTTTTTTATATTTTTTGAAGTTAAAACACATTTTTAGAAGTTTTTTATTAAATTTTAAGTGATTTTCATGGTGTTTTTTTTTGGAAAAAGCACTCAAATTTGTTCACAGCGTTTTTCCAAAAAAGAAACACCCTATTATAAAAAATTGGTGCGACTAGGTTAAAAACCAAGGTTACCACGTGAAAGAGCGAGTCTTAATCGTTTAGGATATTAATTTTCATGCATGTAGCTCTAAAAGGTCAAAAATACCGATATTCCAAACATTGCAAAGGTGAACTCATTTTCGAGAAACAAAAATTCGAAATTTTTAAAATGTCATATTTTTCAAATTTCAGGGTTAAAATAGGTAAAAAACAACTCTTCCGTCCTAATTTTTGGCGTAGATTTTAATAAGACCTTTAAATTTAAGTTTTGAATTGTATTAAAGGAGATACGGGGGTGTTCTTTTTTTTTTGAAAGAAATCAGGTGTTTTTTTTTGTTCACTTACCTATAGTAATTTGCACCCAACCACGTTTTTTAGCTTGTAACAGCAGGCAAAATTTTTTTTGTAAAATTTAGGAACTAAAGCCCCCTAGTGCTGAAGCTAGTGCTCAAAAAACTGTTGCTTAGTAGTTTGTTTTAATTTATTGATATTCAATCTTATTTTAATATCAGCTTGTTGTTCAAACACTTAAAAATGTACAAAAAATGAGTTTCCAAAAGGAGGTTTTAATTATACATGGGCAAGTTGTAGTTGGTCCGGAGTGGGGGGGGGGGGGGGGTTTAAACCCCAAATTAGGGGGGGTTAAAATCCAACAAACGCAAAATACCCATATCGTTTTTTTTCTGGAGTGCATTTTACCAAGGGCGTAGCCAGGGGGGGTAATGGGGGTTGTTGTAACCCCCCCCCCTTTTGGGCTGGCTGAGGTAAAAATTTGGGGTCCTAAGAGAACAGATTTTAAAAAAATTTTTTTCGCGCTTCGCTCCCCTCAGCGCTCGACACTTATATACCTTTTTGCAACTTTTAAGTGGTTTTTAATTAATTATTGAAAATTTTTTCTGCTCTTGCACGATTTTTAATGTTATGCTTTTTTAAACCTAAAATTTTTCAAGTTTAACTTTAAAAAAACAATGCAAATAACAGCAAAAAGAATCACTTAGCGCGAAGCGCAAAAATTTTTTTTACCCTTTTTAATGTCTTTTTTACGGTGTTTTGAAAATTTGGAGTACAACCCCCTACAACCCCTCCTTTCAAAAAATTTGTATGGAGTACAAACCCCCCTCCTTTCCGAAATCCTGGCTACGCCCCTGCATTTTACCCATATCGTTTTTCGATTTCAAAGAAAAAATAGGTAAAAAACGCTAATTTTAGGTCAAAAAGGCCTTTTTATTGCATTTTTGAGCTTTTTACTGTTTTAAACATTCATTTTGACCTTAAAACTTAAGTTTGGAGGCAGTTAGAAGTCATTTTAAAGACATTTTTTCTTCATTTTTCCAAAATTCCTTTTCTCCTCCCCCCCCCAACTTTTGAGTGGGGGGTTAAACCCCCCTTCTCAGAATTCGGGGGGGGGGCGGTTAACCCCCCGTGCCCATGTATGGTTTTAATATTATTTTGGTAACAATTCTTTAAGATAAAATAAAGTGAAAAGTGCTAAAAAAATTTTCGGAGGCTATGCCCACTCGACCGCCACCAGGGGCTGCTCACCCCCCTGGACCCCTCACTGGGGGGGGGGACCCCAGAACAGAACCCCCCTTAAACTGTGGATTGCCGAGACCACAGACCAGGCGGTCCCCCTCTGTCGCAAAATCCTCGGTACGGCCCTGCCCCCACTTCTGAATTGAGGAAGATGTTAAACCCCTATCTCACAATTTTTGGGATTAACCCTGATTTTTGGGATTTTTGGGCTGGGGAACACCCTCCAGCCGACGCGAAGCGTCGGCTGGAGCCGCTACGCGGCGCTTTGCGCTGCTTCTTTGACAATTTTTCTCTCCCCAGACCGCGCCCGAAATGAAATCCTGGCTGCGACGCCACTGCTGAGACGGGCTAATTAATTTAAGTTTCAACAATATTGAAATACTACTCCCATTCCTATCCTAAAATTTCTGGTTGGTACCGAAAACATCCTAAAATATAGGGAGTTTAATTAGTTTTAGCAAAAATATATAATATACCGAAAAATGTGCAATTCCTTGATAAAAAGGTAGGAAAAGTATGCCATTATAATCATACATGGGAAAGTTGGTCAGGAGTTGGGGGGGGGTTAAACCCCAAATTAGGGGGGGTAAAAATCCGAGAAACGCAAAATACCCATATCGTTTTTTTTCTGGAGTGCATTTTACCCATATCGTTTTTCGATTTTGAAGGAAAAATAGGTAAAAAAACGCTAATTTTAGGTCAAAAAGCCTTTTTTATTGCATTTTTGAGGTTTTTACTGCTTAAAACATTCATTTTGACCTCAAAACTTAAGTTTGGAGGCAGTTAGAAGTCTTTTTAAAGACATTTTTTCTTTATTTTTCCAAAATTGGGGGGGCGGTTAACCTTTCCCCCCACTTTTTGAGTGGGGGGGGGGAGTTATACCCCCCTTCTCAGAATTGGGGGGTTAACCCCCCCAACCCCCCCCCCCCGTGCCCATGTATGATTATAATGAGCCTCTTCATTTAAATGACACTCTCCACTATAATGGCATAGTAGCCATTTTAATTCAGCGAGTTAAAATGGAGAGGAAGCCATTATAATAGCCATTTATTCATTTAGTTTCACTTTATATATAGAAGTGTAATACTGTCCGGGCCGCACGAGTTTTACCGTGTTGGACAGTATTAAAACAACACGGGAAAACTCGTGCGGCCCGGACAATATTACAATTGTAAGTATACATGAAGTGAAATTAAATTAATAAATGGCTATTATAATAGCTTACTCTCCATTTTAACTCGCCGAATTAAAATGGCTACTATGCCATTATAGTGGAGAGTGTCATTTAAATGGAGAGGCTCATTATAATGGCCTACTTTTTCGCACTTTTTTATACAGGAGTTGCACATTTTTCGGGGTATATTATATATTTTTGGTTTTAGTAGGTATATATCAAGACGCTAAAAATAGAGTTTTTTTATTTCAAAAGTTTCTCGGCAAAAATTTTTTTCAGAATTTCGGGATGCCACCAGGAGCTGCAATTTTTTTTCTGATTAATACAAAAAACCTTTTATAAAAAAAATAAAAAACAACAGGAAGCTAGCTGCCCAGTGCCCACCTGTGGGGCAGGGCAGGCATAGATGTTTTTGGGAGGACAGAGGGGTCCACCCCCTAGAGCCAAAATTTGGACCCCACCCTAAAAAAATCCAGGGGCCCCCCTCCCACCAAAGCTCGAGAGCGGTCCGGTCTGACCCACCCCCCCTCCCGACCAATTTGGAAGTATATTTTTTATTTACTGTCAAAAACACGGTTTTTTAGTTAAAAAACAGTGTTTAAATACACCTTTTAGGCCCGAATAGGCTGTTTTAGTATATAAAATTGAATATTAGACCAAAAAACATTTAAATTATTGATTTAAAAAGAACTTAGTTAAAAAATCAGACCCCCTGACGCCTGACCCCCCTAAATTTGAAATCTCGCACCCGGCGTCGACCCCCCCCCTAAAAAGCCAGGGAGGGGGATCCGGACCCCCCTGGCTGGACCCTTCGCCCAAACAATTTTGGCCTTCCACCCGGGGGTGGACCCCTCCCCTGACCAAACACATCTTATGAGGGAAGAATGGTTAGGTTAGCCTTAGCCCAAAAACCAAACCTAACTTCTTTTTTTCAACTTAAAATCTTTGTCCTCTTTAGTGCCCACTCACCTATGTGTACATTCATTTTGAAAATTATATAACCAACTAAAGTTATTGATAATTTCACAATAAGTAAATATATACTCAACGCGAATTGATTGCTAATACTTAATTTCTGGACGAACAATAGCGAATAATCTTTTAAAAAACCAGACTTCTTTCCCGAGGTCGATTGCTCTGGGCAAAAAAAGCTCATCCCCAACTAGGGAGGTGTTCTTTTCTATATTTCATTTCGCGTCTCAAGGTCAGTATTAAATAACTCGCAGTATTGTTTGTAAGATTTTCGCGCAAAGGTATGCACACAACACGTGAAAGAACACTTACACTTTCTCTCAAATTTTCTTCGGTAAATTTTTTTTATGACACAAGCACGAAAAATATTTTAAAATAAAAATAAACAGTTATAAAAAAAAGGCCTTTCTATCAACACAGCACAATAAATCCGTACCCAAAGCATGAGACGTTTGGTGATGGTGATTAATCTAATCCTTTAATTCTGGATAATTAAAAAATTTGTAAAAGTCCCTTCTCTGCTTTAATTAAAAAAAAGAAATACTTTTTTAGTAGGCAATTATAAGGTATTTTTTTAATTTAGTTTCTTGTATATTAAATAGAGTTTGATTTTATTTACAATAAATAGCAATTTAAGATTATAAAACCTCTTTTAAAAATAGCAATGTAAAAAATAGGCCAGCGCAGTGAGTTTAAATTTTTTTTTATTTCTTTAAAGGATTAGATTCAATCACCATCACCAAACGTCTCATGCTTTGGGTACGGATTTATTGTGCTGTGTTAATAGAAAGGCCTTTTTTTATAACTGTTTATTTTATTTTTAAAATATTTTTCGTGCTTGTGTCATAAAAAAATTACCCGAAGAAAATTTGGAGAAAGTGTCAAGTGTTCTTTCACATATTTTGTGTCATCCTTTGAAATCTTTAGAAACAATATCCGGTTTATTTCATACTGACCTTGAGACGCGAAATGAAATATAAGAAAAGAACACCTCCTAGTACGAGGATGAGCTTTTTTCCAGAGCAATCAACCTAGGAAAGAAGTCTGGTTTTTTAAAAGATTGGTTATTGTTGGTAAAAATTAAGTATTAGCAATCAATTCACGTTAATCTATATTTACTTTATTGTGAAATTATCAATAACTTTAGTTGGTTATATAATTTTCAAAATGAATGTACACATAGGTGAGTGGGTGAGAAAGAGGACAGAGATTTAAGTAAAAAGGAGGAAGTTGGTGTTTGGGTCTCGCACTAACCTAACCATTCTCCCCTCATCATGTTTGGTCAGGGGAGAGGTCCAGCAGGGTGGAAGGCCAAACATTTCTGAGCGAAGGGTTCCACCAGGATTCAGGAACTCCCTTCCTGGCTTGAGGAGGTGAGCGCCGGTGAGGATTTCCAAACCGGGGGTCGGGCGTAGGGGTCTTAGTCATTAAGTTCTTTTAAAGTGAATTCCTAAATCTTTTTGGTTGCATCTGAATTTATATGCTGAACAGCCTATTTGGGGCTAGAAAGTATTTCAAACACTGTTTTTAACTGAAAAACCATGTTTTTGACAGGTAAAATAAAAATATGTTCAAATCATGAGAAGAGATCTGGGTAGGACAACACTCTGGGGTTTGACTGTGGAAGGGGGCCTTGGATCTAGGGTGGGGTGGGATTCCAGCTCTTAAGAATGGACCTCCCTGTCTCCCAAAACGTCTTGTGCCCTGCCCTGCCACAGGTGGGCACTGGGGCAGCTGGCTTGCTTGTTTGTTTATTTTTTGTGGAAGGGTTTTTGTGATGAAAATCATTTCCTGATCACATGCCAAATTCTGAAAGAAACTATGCAACTTTGAAATGGAGAACTATTGTAGGCATTATAATATGTCCTTCTAAAACCAAAAGATATGTAATTATTACCCCAAAATATTGATTTGCTATCAAAAGTCCAAAAAGTCACAAGCAGCTGCTGAGTGTGGACCTCTCCACTTGAATAGTGACACTCTCCACTATGATGGCATAATCACCATTAATTCAGCAGCTGAGTGAAAGTGACTGTATGATGCACCCATTGTCATAATTTCACTTGGTGTATATTTACAATTGTCTTTCAGTGTGTTCAGGGCACACAGTACCATGTTTGGTTTTCATGCTATTAAACAGTAAAATTTTCATAAGCCAAATTGTTACACTTCTTTGTGAAGTGAAACTAAATGAATAAATAGCTATTTATAATGGCTTCTCTTCCCATTTATTCATTCACTGAATTAAAATAGCTACTGCCATTATAGTGGAAAGTGTAGTTTCAATGAAGCATATAATCAGTACACATGGGCACAGAGTAAGAATTAGTCCCCCCAAGGTGCTGGAAATAACCCCCCCCCCACTGGGAAGTGGGGGGAAGTTGGTCCCCCCAATCTGGATGTAAAGAAAAATATTTGAAATGACTTCTGATCCCTCAAACTTAAGTTTAAGACTAAAATCAAATGTTTCAGCATAGAAAAACCTGGAAAATAAATAAAAAGACTATTGACCTAAAATAGCATTTTTTATTTCAAAATGGGAAACAGTGGTAAATGCATTAAAAAAAACAATTGGGTATTTTGGTACTGAATTCAGCCCTGGGCTGGAGTAAGTCCCCCCACTCCCTGAGCAACTACCATGTAGTCTGATAGCAGTATTTTCCTTTACCTTCTTATAAAGGAATCATTTTTCAGTATATTATATATTTTATTGAATTTAAATTGATACATATTTAAATATTTTGATTTCAAGCAAAATTTTAGAATAAGGAAACTAAAAATCACCTGTTCAATATGTGAAACTCAATTGATTAGCCCATTCTAGGCAGTAGCATCACCAAGCAAGACTTAGCTCTTTTCAGCACAGTGTAAAAAGAAAAATATAAAAAAACCATTACAAAGCTGGCACATAGCTGCACACAACACTGGCATAAGTGAAATGTAACCAAAAATACGGAAAATAAGGGTAATGCAAAAGTATGATAAGAGTTTTGGTATTCCTAAATTCTGGAAAGTGAGCAGGCATACAGAGTGTAAAAGCAAGAGAACACTATATGGTATCAGCAATAAGGTCTGAGGAAGTCTGGGGTCCCCCCCAGTGGAGATTACAGAGAAATAAGACAGCCCCTCAAGTGGCAGTAAGAATGACATAGCCTTCAAAATTTTTTACTTAGCTTGTCTGTTAGGATCTCAAAATAATGTGGAAAACCATACATCAACACAGAGATTGACACAAATCTGGAAATTTAATTCCCCACTCAAAAGTAGAGAGAAAGGGAATTTGAAATGGAGAAATGTCTTAAATAAGCTAAGTACCTCAAACTTGAGTTTAAGGTTGAAATGAATGTTTAAAATCATAGAAAGCTCAATAAATAGAAGGCCTTTTTAACTAAACATTTATTTTATCTTTTGAAATTGGAAAACAATAGGTAAAATGAGGCATAGCCAGTCAAAAGAAAGAGGGTATGTGTCCATGGATTTTGAAAGGAGATTTGTCAAGATCTTGAATCTGAACTACCATAAAAAACATAAAAAGTAGAACTTTTCCTTTCACACTAATGATTGTTTTTATCTACTCCATTTGTTTTAAAATTTGAATTTGGAAAAATTTTTAGTTTAAAAAGCATAACCTAGAAATAATAAGAGCAAAAAAATTAATGATAATAAACAGCTGAAGTTAAAAGGTATGTGATGTCAAGCACTGAAGAAACAAAAGTTTAGAAAAATTTTAAATTTCTTGTATTAAACTTCCAAATTTACTGAGCAACCAAAAGAAGAAGACTTCAACAACCCATTGCCCCCTGGCTTCACACTTGGTAAAATGCACTCAAAAAAAAAAAAACAATAACAATAG
>JASAMX010018682.1:0-13486 GCA_030248175.1 Microlaimidae sp. YZB2_3 | reverse complement strand
TTTATGCATCTAATATTTGTTCTATATTAGGATATTAAAATAAAAACATAGGAAAAAATCATATATTATGACAGAAAGTATTTTTTTCATATTTTTTAATGGTTTTCTGCACATTAACTGACGTTTTTAGATATAAATTGGTATATTTTTCATTTTAATTTTTTTATTTTAACCATTTCAAGTATTTGGAAATGGATTTGAAATAAACTGCTGGCATTAATCCAACAACATTCAGTGTTTAAGTAATGTCGCTTCCTGGTGGCATTTTAGTTTAGTAAAAATTCAAAATTTGTTTCACGATTAAAAATTCAAAAAGTTTTCTTTTTTTTAAATATTTTATCTAATATTAACAATGTACCAATCTTTTGTTTTATTTTATTTTATTGTGTTTGAGACAGTCAAACCGGTCACACGCTTTATCGTAAAAAAAATTTCTACGCCAAAATCCCATTTTGTATTCACATTATTATTTTGTAAAAACCTATATAAAAATTTTTAAATTTCATTTATATACTATAATATTAATTTTTAGTTTTGTTAAAGTGTATATTAATGTTATACCTCAATAATAGAAATATGTTTAATTATAAAATTTTAGAGGTCTAAAACCGGAAACATAAAAAAACACAGACCAAGCAGAAAAGGTAATAATTTTGATTTGATTTGGTTTTCAATTTAAAAAAAAATTTGAATAGTATATATATTTTAGATTTTTTTCATGCTTTTTGCATTATTACTGCATGTTTTAATATGGGAAATTATACCGGATCTTACTGATAAGCTGTAACTGTTGTATTTTCTCATCAATATTAAAAAATGATTAGGGGCGAAATACATATTTAATACACTGAAAATATGAAAACTTCTATACTTAATACCATATTTTAACATAATTTAAAATTTTAGGCTTTTGGATTACAGATGAATTTATAGGTAACTCTATCATTGATTTTTATTAATAGAATTGTATATAAATATAAGGGTTTTTCCCCAATCCTCTCTCTATGTTTGCTTTTAAAAATTTAATTACTAATAAAAAAAATCATTATGTCATTTGAATTTTGGGCAATTATGGGTGACTTGTTGCCGCGAGTTTTTCTACACGTTGTATTTTAGAGAATTGGGTATTGTATGGTACTATAGATAAATAAAAGAAGACCGAGAAGAAGAAAAAGAAAAAAAGAGAAGAAGAAAAAGATGGCTGATAAAAGAATTTAAAACTTAATTGTAATCGACCGAAATCACATAAGAAATAATTTGCATTTAACAGGATTAAATTTGAAATTTTTCATTCTTTGAAATTTTGAGCTTAATAAAATCCTTGTTTATTTGCTGTATGTACGATGGCTGTTTTTTTGGTAAAAACCACTAAACTGAAATTCCAAAGGATGTCTTACAAATTTAATCCTGATGTATGCAAATTATTCCTTATGTGACTGGTCGATTAAAGCGTCGATTGGCGCAGGGCTTGCCCTCAAAATTTTACACAGATGATTTTTACATTTTTCAGTTATTCAAAAAATATATAATAGCA
This sequence comes from Microlaimidae sp. YZB2_3, assembly GCA_030248175.1. NCBI lineage: Eukaryota > Metazoa > Nematoda > Chromadorea > Desmodorida > Microlaimidae > Microlaimidae sp. YZB2_3. The sequence continues at coordinate 11,952 of JASAMX010018682.1, read as the reverse complement.
ATAAAATGACTTTACGCACAAGAAATGCTAATTAAAACACAAATTAAATATAAATAAGATAAGATATAAATAATTTAAACTTACAGGAGAGAATATACCCTCGTTACTCTGACACAAAGAGTCACAATCAATATAAAATTAACGCGATTCTGACTCATTTTGTTTATATAAATTGTGTGTTAAGAGATAAAAAGAGTCACAGTTACGAGTATTTTATGACGCTTTTGAGATACTGTGTCATAGTAACGACATTGTGTCATAGTAACGACGATACTCCGTTTCAGCCTCGAAATGAGCTGCAGATGCAAATAAACTCAAATTTTAAGCGTTTCCAAATTTCACCGACAAACCAGAGGAGCATATAACAGGTCAAAGTTCATATTTAGAGCTTTCAGTAAAAACGTACAAATTTTATGATTTAACTGTATTTTGACAATTTTTTTTGTTTAATTTTTGTTTTTTTGTTTTTGTTTTTTAATTTCTTCACTTCACATCTTCACTTCAGTTGATACCGTAAAAACCTGATTCAATCCAAATAAACAAAAACTTTTTGTTAGTAAGAGATGAAAAATCCGTTTTGTGCAAAAAAGTTGTGTAAAAACAAGGCTTTCTGAATATTTCCACAAAATTTAAGTTAAATAATATTTTAATACGTTTTAAGTCCACCCGATTTTTGCGATTTGATTATCTGTTAATATTTTTATATGTAGTATTTCACTGCGCATTAAGTGTTTTAGCAAATAAAATCTAGCTGACCTCGATAATTGCACTATTGAATCGACTATTTAACAACAAAACTATTAAATTTTTTTAATAAAAACGGTTTAATAATAAAGATTTAAACTCGTATTTTAATAATTATTTATCAAATTTTTAAATTTAAAACCCAAATGCAAGTGTTTTAAGGCCTAAAGTTGGGTAATTTTAGTATATTTAGTAAAAAAGTGAAATAAAAAAATTCTGCGTTCTTATCTTTTTTTCTTAAAAAACATCAAAACCGCATAATTTTAATTGGTCCCTTTATGTCTGTCTGCATACTAACTTTTGACGTCAGCCAGATATAATTCATCCATAAGTAACATCCGCCTTGCTTTATAGGAAATAATATTCTTTTAAATCTTCTTAATTTTAATAAGTTTGTTCACAAGTCTTTGTTTCTTGGTAAACATTTGATTCTACCTGCACGTAAGATATGTATAGACAGAAAACGTAGCTATGACGTACCCTTTTGATTTATCTTTGAAACTTAATTGTTTATTTGAAAAAATCTTTTTTAAAGACCAGAAATACATTTTTAAGTGTGTATTTTTTCTTAATATTGACAAAAATAGATATTTGACAGCAGCTAACATCTTTTAATATTGTGCTGGATTTTAAATATACTTATAGAATAAACGGTTAAACTAGGACGAATCAATTTATTTTTAGTTAACAAAAGCAGTCATAACTTATGCAATATTGATGCAATTTTTTAAAAACCAATAAGGCATTTTAATTGCATTCTCACGAGCAATAAAATCGTGATCTTAAATTTTAATTTTTTTTGTTGGTTTTTTTTATTTAAGAATTTTGAGCTCAACACTTGCAAGCGGGTAATTTTATAGGTTCAAAAACAAAAAAAATTCTCTCTCCCTACATCTATGCTCAAAACTTGTATATAATTGTAAAAAAATAAATAAGAAAAATGGTAAGTTCACTGGTTGTAATAATTCAAAAAAAAATGAATAGAAATTTATTATAAAACGTTTATATAAACTTTATGTATGGAATTAAAAAAAAACCAGATAATCAAAGAATAAAATTAAAAATAATTGGAAGAAAACACAAAACGAAAGATAATTTACATTAAAAAGCAAATATAGTGATGTAAATTACGTTAAATTTTATTTTATTTGCCATTTTGTTAATCTCTAATGTGTGAATAAAATTTGCAACAACAACAACGATTTGCAACGTAAATAATAAACGCGGCTAACTTTTTCCCAGCAGGATCTTGCACGGGTAACGTTTTCCGGATAATCTAATAAAATACACCGGATTTAGAAACATGAGTTGTTGCGTTTAAGCTGTTTGCCAAAATTGTATTGGTACTGAAAATATGTCAAGATCATATGGAGTACCAGTAAACACATTGGTGTGCAAGTTGCTGCACATCGGTGTGCATGTTTCTGCACACCGATGTGCAAGTTTTTAAAAGCCTTTTTTTAAAACTTTGTTTGAAATTGATCAAAATGCTGCAAGATTTTACGATTAAACTTATTAAATTTTTGGACCAGATCATGCGCAGGAATCCTTTAGTTAACCTTTTTTTAAAGTTTTTAAAAGCTTAATACTTTTATTTTCACATAGATTACAAAAAAACTAAGAATTCGATTAAGATCGATTAATGTAACAGATCTTTTAAGTCTTTTATAAAATAATTTAAATGGAATTCCAAGCAACTTGTTATGGCGCAGTGTTTAAGGCTTTTAAAAATTTTACAAAGTTCGAATTCAGTTAACAGAATGTTTTTGTCAGTAAACTGATTTATTTAAAATTTAGTTGACGTCATAATTTTAAGGACCTTCAAAATGTTATATAGTATTCGTGATCACGTCATATATGTTTTGCTCTGTGAGAATGGTCGTGGGAGGAGCTGTTTTAGCCAATTAGCGCTTGGGAAAAATTGATCCCCAATGAACGTAGAGGTCTCAAATTTTTTCCCGGGCGGTAATTGGCTAAACATGATTTTATAGCGTGATAATTCTGTGAATATTTTAACACTGAACAACTTCCGTTTAAATAGATGGGTTTTTACCATCGTGTTATCATGGTTGGCGCGGGAGCGCCACGGGGCGATTTAGCCCCGTGGCGCCGCGCCAACCATTATTAGAGAACTTGGGTAAATTTTGAAATTCAGAACCTTCTTCTTCTTCGTCTTATTATTATTATTATTCCAACGCTCCATCCTTTAAAGCGATTCCTCGTTCGTTACTGATTGATTAAAATAAACATGGGCTCATTAGAAAGAAGAAGAAGGAATTACGCAACTTTCTTAGGAAGCATTTTTTTCATTTAGGTCCTTGTTATCGATTTATTGATCAACATAAAAAAATTGAAAAATAGACGAATAAAAACTCCCAACCGCACAATAACAGCCTTTTGGCAACAATAAGGATTGTACAGAGCAGACAACCAACATCCCCTCATAGAAACCGCACAAAAAAAGCAGACCGGTTTCAATTGATGGCAGAAACGGAACCAGTTCCCAGCGCCATCTGCTTCAACCGCGCGGAAAACGGTGAAAACAACAGAGTACTTTTTTCATTCTTGCATTACTGATGACAAAACTAATTCAAATTTCTATTTATTAAAAAATAATAATAAGCGTCGGTAGCGCGGGAGCGCCACGCGCCGGTAATCATCGGTGGTGCGGGGTGCCATACTGCAATTTAACCCACGGCACCGCGCCAACTATACTAAGAGAACGTGAGTAAATTTTGTAATTCATGTTCATCATCTTCTTATTATTTGGCGCATGGCATCGCGCCAACTATATTTAGAAAACGTAGCTAAACTTTGTTTGGAGCACAACTGCACCGCACTAACTATAATTAAACAACATGGGTAAATTTTGTAATTTAAATTCATCTTCTTCTGCTTATTTTTTATTTAAAAAAGTATATCTCGGCAACGGAATGATTATAGACATATGTCATTGCGCAGCTAAAACTATAGTTTATTAGGCTATTTTTTAAGTTAATTTAAAAAAGTGGTAGACTAGCCTTGAAAAATGCTCTAAGAATAGAGCAGGGAAAAGGGCCAATTTTTCCCCGGGCGTATGTTTAGACAGAAAAGATGTGGACTAGGCTGAGATGGACATTATGTGGACTATAGGAAATTTGCATTTGGTTTGGACAACTGCTCACTAAATAAAAATTTCTACCATATGATAATGATTTGTTTATACATTGATCTAATCACACAGCATTGTTGCATGTTTTTAGTTTTATGAAATGTCAATTTAAAAAATCATACTCACAGCAATCTTTGACAAGCGCGGAATCGCCACTTTTTCAAATTTATAGTTGTTTTTTACACATACAAATATAATCTTCTAATTGAAAAAGTGGCGATTTCGTGCTTGTCAAAGATTGCTGTGAGTTTGATTTTTTAAATTGACATTTCATCAAACTAAAAAACATGCAACAATGCTGTGTGATTAGATCAATGTATAAACAAATCATTATCATATGGTAGAAATTTTTATTTAGCGAGCAGCTGCCCAAACCAAATGCAAATTTCTGTACCAGAAAGCTACAAAAACTATCTGCAGTATTTTCTTTTATTTTTTAACACTAATCAAATGATTTTTAAAAAGTTTATTTTTCTTGCGTAAAATATGAATTATTTCCGCTTAGGTGACGGAAAAGATCTCCATTTGTTCATCCATTCATTCATCCATTCATCCATTCATCTCCGGCGTCTATTTGGTGCTCACTGGAACCCTGTTGTATAAATATTTATATAGCGTAAAAGAACTTGAATGATTACAGTGGCGTCCATTGGGTCCTCACTGAAACCCTTGATTTATAAATCTTGACAAAGCGCAAAAAAAGAAGGATAAGGGCCAAAACCAAACCTACCTACCCCAAAAACGATAGAAACACCAGCCAATCACAGCAAGCACGGAATTTACTGTTTGGCCAATTTAAACTGTGATTTAAATCAGGAGAATTTAAGCATACTGAGAATTTTAATGTTTCATATCAATGTAATATAAATATAGCTTATTAAGCTTAGATAGCTGGGCCCTGGGCACTTTATGCTTCCAGCTAATAGGTTAAAGGTGATTATGTAAAGTAGCCTTACATTTATACATAGCTTAATATCCAAATTCACAAATGAACCACAGAGTCCTGGAAGTAACCAGCCTTACTTACCACAAACAAGTCAAAGCCCCTCCAAAAATATGGTGGGCTCGGTTTATTCTAAACCTAAATGGGTTGGGAATAAACCGAACCACTGTATGCGAATTAAAATTATATGTTAAAAATAAAACATTAAAACTTTCTGGGTTTAAAAAAACCCAGAAAAACGGCAAATATTCAAGTTTAATAAAACATAAATAAATTTACCAGTAGATATCTCGGTCTTATGTATCGCAAAATAAATCAGAGCTCCTCTGACAATGTGGTGGGCTCGGTTTATTCCAAACCTTAAAAGGTTAGGAATAAACCGAACCAGTAGACGCGAAATAAAACTATTTAGTAAAAATGAAACATTAAATTTCTGAGTGAAAAATGAAAGCCACGCTCTTGTCATTTTGGGGTAGGTTTTGACTCTTGCCATGAAAGAACTTAAACCATTATTCACAACTGCACGCAACAAAAACGAAAACAACCAATACAAAACCAAACGCAATATTTCTGAGCCAAATTTACCGTCTTCTTAAAAAATTCTCAAGCTTAGAACTTCAAATCATATTATTTAACAATAATTTCGCAATAAAATAGGTTTTATGGAAATTAAGTTTTAATATTAGTACAAACGCGCTTCACTAATAAGATGCTTAATGTTTAGTATGGAAACTTTGGAAACATTTTTAATTACTTATATTTGATTATGATTTTAAAGCAAAAGCACAAAATAGAGAAAAAGGATAAGTTACAAAGTTATACTGAAAACATCTATAATTATTTCATTATTTTTTAATACTTTCTTATGAAAATTACACTTTATTTTTGACATTTAAAAAATTGTTGCATTTAAAATGAAACTTATTTGTGGTATAATGAGTGTCACAACTCCCGTTGTGTTAATATTTCAGAAATATTACGCCTTATAAATATGAGTTGTAATGTAACACTGTTGAGCGATGGTGTAACACAGCACTTTAGTCAATGAGGTACTGAGGCTGGAGATTACAGGTTCAAGTCCTGTATCGCTGATTTTCTGTCAAAAAAACTAAAAATAGCAAATTGTTTCGCATCCTTCCTTGAAAACCTCGATTTATTCGGCCTCATATTTCTGGATAGACGTCCATAAACCACCTACCTAGCATAACCAAAATCGGGTCGGCGGTCCCACCACGAAACAAAGTTCCTCTCAAATTAAAATGCATGTTTTTGCATTATTTTTGAAACTGGAAATACTATATACAAATAAAAATCTACTAGAAAATATTTAGTGGTGTTTTTGTATTTAATTAAGCATCACAAAATGTTTTTTTGATTAACCAATAAAATTCACATATGATAAACCTTAGTTACGCTTAATATAGCTCTAAATAATGGTCAAAAGTTAACAAAAATACTCGAAATAGTTTAAATATAGTTGTTTAATATCCGGTTTCCGAAAAAAATTGGTAAAAATCATTGGTTTCATAATGAATTCTGATTTCGCGGTCGGACCGCGGACCCAAATTTTTGTAATGCTAGGCAGGTCCATTGGTACACCATATATGTGCCCTGTATCGCTCATTTTTCAGTCAAAAAAAGCTAAAAATAGCAAATTGTTTTGCAATCTTTTTTTCAAAACCTCGATTTAATTGGCCTCATATTTCTGGACGTCACATGAGGTATTTTAAAATTCTTGCATGTCTATTTTTAGGAATATTTTTATTGTTTTAAATAAGTTTTAAAAAATTTAGTTTAGAAAAAATTAAAATCATCTATGACATTACTGTTTAAATATTTATTAAAATAGTTAAAGAATTCGACAAAGAACTCTGCAGTTCTGGGGGGTTGTACCAAAGCTCTTAAAAAACCAAAGCTCTGCTCCGCTCCAAGGTAATGATCTTATCCTTTAATGTCATACTGCGAATATTTTAAGCGGAGGCAGCTTCGGGACCTTGGAGCTCCGCCTCTGAATGGGGAATTATTTTTTAAATTATTCTATATACAATTTTAGGGTTATTTTTAAAATTTAAAAAAAAAGAATGTAGTAAAAATATAATTTATAACATTATGACGATCTTCAATTGTGCAATAAATTAGTTTCGCAGTTGAATAAAGTGCTTTAAAGCTCTGGGTATGGCTCCAGGGCTCTTGAAAGCAGAGCTTCAGTAATTAAAGATTTTTCCAAATTTTCGATACTAAACATTAATCATTTTATTATGGTTGAATTATTTCTGGCTGACGCTGAAAATTAGAATGCAGACATGAGGGGACCAATTAAAATTGTGCGGTAATGACGTTTTTTTTTTTTAAAATAAGAACGCAGAATTTTTTTTTAATTCCACCTTTTTACAAAATATACTGGAATTAACCATCTTTAGCCCTTTAAAAATTTGCATTTTGGGTTACAAATTATGTAAATTGATAAATAATTATTAAAATACGGGTTTTGATCTTTATTACTAAACCGATTTCGTTAAAAATTTTGAATGGGATTGATGTTAAATAGTCGATTCAATACTGCAATTTTCGCGGTCAGCTAGATTTTATTTGCCTATAGTGTAGCACGTTTGTATGAATATTGAAACTTAATTTATTAAATTATTTATTAACTTAATTTATTAAAACCTATTTTATTTTCAATTTTATAGTAAATAATATGATTTGAAGTTCTAAGCTTTAAAATTTTTCAGAAAGACGGTAAATTAGGCTCATGAATAGTTGCGTTTGCATTTGTATTGGTTGTTTTCATTTTTGTTGTGTGTATTTGTGAATAATGGTTTAAGTTCTTTCACGGCGATGGCCAAAACCTGCCTCAAAAGGACAGAAACGCGGCTTTCATTTTCCACTCAGAAAGGTAATGTGTCATTTTTAGTAAATAGTTTTTTTAGTAAATAAAGAAGGAACCTTGTTGTATTTTGCTAGCTTTATGGGAGCCATACACTTCAAAGCTTGTCAAAACGCGGGTTTTAACACTTTTTGCAAATTTAAAACCCCCACTGTTTTAAAAAATGGTCTAAAAACCTGAAAATTTTGATGCCGATTTCGCCTTTAAAAAGTAAATAAAATAGCCGAAACAGCTAAAAAATTGCTACCCGCAATAATATTTTAAATTACTAATTTGTTTGTGGTATACTATCTAACAAACCCGGGGGATCACCTAAAAAGATTTCTTAGCAGAAAATTGTAAAATTCAGCAATTAGGAAGGTTTAAATTGTTGTTTTAAGAATCACAAAAATCTGACTTGTTATTTTCTCGTTGATATTTTTCAAATGTGTCTACGTTTTCAAAACTTTATAGCACTTAAAACACAACTAAAAGGCTTATCAATAGGGATGCATTGAGCTGCTCACAAATGCTCAATACCAATTGGTACTCACATATATTTAATTGTGAGTACTAAGCTCAAGCTCAAGCTCACAGTAAATCTCAGGCTCAAGCTCAAGCTCACAATTAGCCCAGGCTAATTAGCTTAATTGTGAGCTTGACAATAAAAAAACATAGGGTAGTGCATTTAATTTCGGCACTTTTTTTGGTTTTCCGATGTAACTTTTAACCTAAGATATAGTGCAAAATCAAAAATGCCCAATTTGGAAAAGTGCCAAAATTAAATGCACTACTCTATTATACTTTACCAAAAGATGTTTAAATCCTGAATAACAAGCTTTATTAGAATGTGCCATTATAACAACATTATTTCAGTCCATTTAAATGGCATTTTTATTTTAAAGTCATATTCTTCTGTTAATTCACACCAGTTATAATAAAAAGCCTGTTTTAATTTAATAATCGAACAATTCAATTTATCTAAATTCACGGAAATAAATAAATCTATTAAAATTCACGTGATTCAATGAAAAATAGGTCATTATTATGACATAACTCAAAAAATATGCCATTTTAAAGCGATTTTATTCTATGGCTTATATTGACGTCACTTCTTATACAGGACTTAAAGTTTTTTAATGTATGGCATATGTTTTTATTCATGGTTTAATCTGTTGGTTTTGCACATTCATTTAAAAAAAACAACTAAATTTTCTACAAAAAATAATGTGTGTTAGAATAAACACTTAAAAATGCAGTAAAAAGTTTTTGCCTTCGATTTTGACTATTTTTTGGCAAAATTTTATTTTGCGTTCCAAACCTTTTAACAGTTTTTTTTACCTTTAGATCATTTAAAAAAGGCCAAAATAAGGATTTTTTTGGTCATTTTCCCCTGGAATAATGATATTTTCGCTGCAAAAAATTTTGTTATGAAAATATAAAAAAAAACAGGCGTCGTATTTTTTACTTTATTTTACACCCTGGGGCTGAATTTACTAGACGCCCTAACAGCTTAGGGTCACTAGCTGGCAAGTGTCCCTAAGCAGTTTAAAGAAGTGTTGTATTTACTAGAATCCCTAATGGTAAGTGACACTAGCAGATAAGTGGGAAAACGCTAGGGAGGTGGGTACCTCCCCAAAAGCGCCCCTAACTTAAAAAATATTTAACAACAAAATAACCGTTTTGCAAAAAAATTGTTGTATATTTTGGAAAAAAACATTAAAAATAATTTACTAAAAAATCAATTTCATTAAATACAATATGGGATTTCGATAAAACTATTTTTTATCTTGAAACAATGCATAATGCAAAGTAAAAAGTGCGCAGCCTGTTGCGCTTCCTGTGATTTACATAAATTGCCCATTTTTGCTCAGAACAAAAAATCCAAAACAAATATGGGGGGTAAATCGTTACGCGCGCATTTTTTATACTGCGATTTTATTTATTTGGACTAAACCCAATAGTTATTCTATTTTTTTGGAAATTTTCTAAAAATTCTAGCCGCACTTTTTTCCAAAACTTTTATAGGTATTTTCTATATGCTTTGAAACAATTTCGAGCTTTTTAGTTTTATTTTATAATTGAAGAGGCCGCTGGACCAATATTGCCAAGAATATATAAGAGAAGAATGTACCACTCAATACCAAAAATCGCACCCATCCGTGCATCGGTTTGCCATAAATAAACCCCCCCGGGGGGTTTATGTACCCCCCCGGGGGTACATAAACCCCCCCGGGGGAGTATATAAACCCCCCCGGGGGAGTATATAAACCCCCCGGGGGAGTATATAGACCCCCCCGGGGGAGTATATAGACCCCCCGGGGGAGTATATAGACCCCCCCGGGGGAGTATATAGACCCCCCCGGGGGAGTATATAGACCCCCCGGAGGAGCATATAAATTTTTTTTTTAAATTTTGGGGGAGCATATACACTCCCCCGGGGGGTCTATATACTCCCACGGGGGGTCTAAATACTCCCCGGGGGGGTCTATATACTCCCCCGGGGGGTCTATATACTCCCCCGGGGGGTCTATATACTCCCCCAGGGGGGGTTTATATACTCCCCTGGGGGGTTTATATACTCCCCCGGGGGGGTTTATGTACCCCCGGGGGGGTACATAAACCCCCCCGGGGGGTTTATTTATGGCAAACCGATGCACGTATGGGTGCTATTTTTTGTATTGAGTGGTACATTCTTCTCTTATAAATTCTTGATATTGCTGACCCATATAAAACTTGGTCAGATTTTATAGGTTATATTCACGTTCACGTCAACAATTTTTCAGCCAAACATAGCCCTATTTCAGTTTAAATTAAAAATAATAATAATTTATAAGAGTTGCATCATTCAGAAGCAAAAACTTAATTCACGGGTTCTTAAAATTTTGAGATTTTTTTACTGCTAAAACTCTTAACCATAGCTTCCTTTAAATAATGATGACTGATCGTCCTACCATAGATAGAAAGCCTTCCGGATTTTGGAGGATATACCCCCTCATTGAATTTGAAGGGGTCTTCAAAAAAATTTTGGGGTATCCCCCAAATACCTAATTTTAAATAGCACTGGGACCTACCAAATTTTAGAAGGGGTGTCGAGGGTACCCCCAAGTTTGAGCGGCAAAAGGGGGAAGGTGGTGTCCGCAGTTTTGGGTTTTTTTAGGGGGGAGGGGGTAAAAAAAACCCAACCCACTTTTCTGCCCACCAACAGAAGTACCCCCAAATTTCAGAGGGGTGGGCAGTTTCTCCCACCTAAGCCAACTAAAAGCTAAGCTACTTCAAATTTTAAGGCAAGAGGGGCATTCCCAAAGCTTTTGACATTTTTAATGAATATATTAAAAATTTTTTTCAATTTGTCAACCACCGGCCGAAAATTTTGAGGATGGGTAAGCAGGATTTTAAACAACAACATAAATATGCCACTTGTCCGGTGATAAAAATATTAAATGGCCTGAAAATCTGGGGAGAGTTCTCAAATGTGTAATTTTTGTTAAAGTTAAAAAGCCTCCAACCCTGTTATGACCACCTGATGTGAATTAAAGCACACAAGAGTCGTAATAATAAACATCATCAAATTTAATTAAAAACTACTTTTTGAGTTCTATATTGAGATCTGCAATAGTTTTGTTTAAATCCAACGATTATCACCTCAAAATTGGATAACATTATTTAACCATATTTTTTTTATTTAAAAAAACTTACAAATCAGAATTTTAAATTTTTTCAAGTTGATAAATTTATACGACAGTACCCATTAGTGATTCCTAGCTATAAACCCTACCTGTTAGTGGTTTCTAGTTATAAACCTTAGCAATATCAACATTTTGAAAATAAAACATTAATGTTTTAGCTATATTATTTTATTCAAAACGTTAAAAAACTAAAAATTTATGAAAAATTTCAAAAATACCTATTTATAAACTAATAAATAGCAAACAGGGTTGTATAAGTCTTTAAAAGTGTCAATTTTTTTAATTTTTTTAGCATTAATGTCGACGGTTTTGCGTGCTACAGATTTCATGTTTGCTGTTCATTACGACAGTAATTCATGATACAAAATTTTTAATACGTATTGGCCAGAAGCGTTTTGCATCAATTTGTTTGGGAAATATCATGATTTAAAAATAAAAAATTTTAACTTTCCCTGTTAGCTTTGCTAGTGGGCTTTTTATTATTAAAGTTTTGTTAAATTAGTATTGCTTCAAATCTAAAAATCGATTTTAAATAATGCCTAAGTTTTTTTATTTTTTG
>JASAMX010018680.1:0-30201 GCA_030248175.1 Microlaimidae sp. YZB2_3 | reverse complement strand
CGATTTATATAAATGAAAAAAATTTCAGGGACGTTGTGGCTCGACGCCACGACCTGCGACTCATCGTCACGAGCGCCACGATGGACGCGGAGAAGTTCGCAAACTTTTTCGGCGGCAACACCCCCGTCTACACTATACCCGGACGTACATTTCCAGTCGAGACCTACCACAGTCGGGCCGTGGTAGAGGACTACGTTGACGCCGCCGTCAAACAGGCCGTCACTATACACCTGGGAGGCCTGGAAGGTATCCAGTTCGTATGTTGTCTGTTTGTTTGTTTGTTTCATATAATATTTAGAGATAATAGTATCCAAATATTAGAGACAAACGTATCTGATTTATATAAGGGATAAATGTATAGTTGAAACATATGGTTTGTTTTATTTGGATTGAGTCACAAAAGTTCTATTTATGCAAATGATTTTTATCTTTTCTAGGTGACATTCTTATTTTCATGCATAGAAGAGAAAACATCGAGGTCACATGCTCCCTGATAAACGAACAATTGGAAGAGCTTGGACGAAGCCCAGCCCCTAGCTGTTTTACCGATTGATTCTCCGCTCTCCTAGGGATCTCCAGGCGAAAATCTTTCAGGTAAGTTGTTGTTTTTTTCCTTATATTATAATTATGCAATCTATTGTAATCTTTTTAAATGGCATTAATGTAAATGTTATGTGTTGAAACAAATCAAAGTTAGTTTCTTCCTGCTATTTCTCTTTTGTTGTTTAGTTTCTTCTTGATATAATGATTTAAGCAATCAATTATAAATAGTTTGATAAGAATAATTAAAATAATTATTGGTTTGATAAATAACAAACACGTTATGTTGTTTTGATGCACGTTCTCAACTAATTCTTTTGTTTAATCAGTTGTTTTTTGTTCTTTTTAAGAATAAAGCTAATTCAGAAATAGGAATTGTGTAAACTAAGCCTATCATGATAAATTAATTTAAAAAGTGTTGAAATTTATTACGGCGAACCGTGCACTTGCCTAAACTTATTGGGAGATCCGATTCTAAAAAGGGGGGTCACGGAGCTTTAAACGGGAGAGGGGCGGCAACGAGGAAAAGAAAAGTGAAAAGGAAGAAAAGAAAAAAGGACAAAAAGCAAAAATAAAGTAAAAAAATAGGTCTAAATAGCTTCAAGTTACAATAGAATAGGCTAAAAACTGGAGGAGTACAATGATGGCGTCATCATAGGTCCTTGAAAATGGCGTCATAATTTTAGGGCACTTTTTCATTTTTTTGGCAGGGGGCAATAAAACGGGAGGGGGAGCCAATCCTTCAATAAAACGGGGGGGGGGGCATTTCCAAACCGTGCACAGGTCTGTTACCATGTTGTGTTTGAATCTCAAGCTTGCGTGGGAAGTAATAATAATTGAATGCGATACTCCAACATTTTTACCCTCAAGAAATTCAATTTATCCTTACGGAATCCCCCTTCCAACATCCATATAGGTAGGCAGCCTCCAGGATTTAGGGGTTTCTTCACCAATATTGGAAAAAAAATTGGAGGAGTATTTTTATCCTATTTTTAGCGTTTTTTTTTAGCATTTTTATTGTAGCATTTATTAAGTTAGGGGTTTCATCAGAGTATCCCAAAATTTAAAGAAGGGTGGGAGTATGGGCATTTTTGCGATTTTTTGGAGTGTGTAATTTCCTCCTCCCCCCTTCTTGCCTGCCCACGCGTTCTCTCAGATAGTTGTTTATCTAGTTTTACTTAGAATAGCCTATGCTGACGACGCGCAACTATTTTGCTTATTTGTCCATTACACGTCCAGAGAAGCGCAGAAACGTGTAACTTTTGTTTTTGGTTATATATTATTATACTCTTTCTAATTATTTAGGCCGTCTGTGTATTTTTATTTTTTTATCACTTATTTTTAATTTATTTTTTAGCTTAAAGGTGTAAATATTTTTTCTGGGTTTTTCCAAAAAATTTCCGTTCTTTTTGCTCTAAAACTTTTTATTTTTGCTATTAGTTTAGAAAGCACCGGGCGGAATGAGAAAATGCGTGGTGGCGACGAACATTGCAGAAACATCTCTGACTGTGGATGGAATCCTATTCGTAGTGGATCCGGGTTATTGCAAGTTAAAACTGTTTAATCCGAGAATTGGTATGTCTTAATGTGTTATGCATTATTGATTTTTTAGGTTTAAGAATTATTAGCTGATTTGTTGTTTCGTCTGTTTTTATATTGGTGTTATTTTTTTAAAAATTTAATTGCAATATTATAGAAAAATTAAAGCTATAAACCAAAATAAAAATCTAAGGGTTTAAGTAATTAAAATAATTGGCGCGATATTACTTTAACATTTTTGGTTACCTATTTTATATTTTTTTAAAAATTTATTATGAAAGTAATTTGCCAAGGTTCAAGAAAACAGTGTGTGTGTATTTTTTTTCATTTAAAATCATTACTTTTAAGAACGTAATACATTTATAAAAACATAAAAATACATTTTTCCAATAACTTTTAATTTCGTTATTGTATTACTCCAAAAACATGACTATCACTAAAGCTTCACCGTAATTTACCTTCTATTACGTTTAGGTATGGACGCTTTACAAATTTTTCCAATCTCTCAAGCAAGCGCCAATCAGCGCTCTGGTAGGGCGGGACGTACCGGACCCGGCCAATGTTACAGGTCAGTTTCAGGGGTTTTTAATAATATTTAAATTATTAATTTTTCCAAAAAAATAAAATTAAACGAAAACAGTTAGTTGTAAAGATTTTTATGAAAAAATTAGGTTTACTTAATGTTTCGAATCTCTGTGTTTGGTTTTGTAAATTGGGATACCTTGTTCACTTTTTTCTGCAAGGGAATTGACTGTAGAATTTGTATGCGTTACAAGCTCCATGATAATAGTTATACGCTTAGATGTTTTTGATCGGGTCAGCTTGGGGGGCCCACCCCCGGGTGGAAGTCAAAAGATTTTTAGGGGGGTCCCCACAGGAAGCTCCGGATAACCCAATTTTTTAGAGGGGGGTAGTTGACTTGAAGTTCAAATGACCTATTTTAAGGTGTGCGGGTACGGGGGGATATGATTATCAAGCAAAATTATGCAAATTAAGCAAGGTCTGATAAAAGTACTACTAAAAAACGTGTTTGTGACATTAAATATAACCTAAAAATTATATTGTAAATTGGCCGAGAGGGAGCTATCGGGTTTCACCAGAGAGGTTGTTGGCCGAAACGCTTTTCGAGTCTTAAAAGAGGAGGCCTAGTTTTTTTTTGAGGGTTTCAAAATTTCGGTGCTAGGTTCGGGGGTTGGGGGCTCCTCAACCCTCTCCCAAAGCAAAACATCTATGTTTACTGCAGTAAATACCTACCAAGGTTAAATTTCCTCTTGTATTTTTTTAGATTGTACACG
The DNA here is from genome assembly GCA_030248175.1 of Microlaimidae sp. YZB2_3. Classification (NCBI taxonomy): domain Eukaryota; kingdom Metazoa; phylum Nematoda; class Chromadorea; order Desmodorida; family Microlaimidae; species Microlaimidae sp. YZB2_3. Next base: position 26,827 of record JASAMX010018680.1, on the reverse strand, counting down.
GAAAGACAATTTAAGGACGAACTGCTTGAAAATACTGTTCCTGAAATACAACGAACCAATTTGGCAAACGTGGTTTTGCTCTTAAAATCCTTAGGGGTGGATAATTTACTGAGGTAATAATTTTTCCACTGTGAAAAACTTAAAGTTTGTTCAAAAATGATTGGGACTGAAAAGTTTTTATGTGGGTATATTTTGCTAACGGTACGAATGATTTAGACGATAATTATATTGATGTATAGCTATAATTAAACTCTAAACACCCGTAAAAATTTCGTATAAAATATAACTTAAAAACGAGATATGCTCACTTTTTTGAAACAATTTTTTTCCAGCCTAAATCGAAAAATTTTTAGTCTTAATCTTTTTTGAACAGACTTTAGTTTATTTTGTAACTATAATTTATTAGCTTTTTTTAAAATTGTTATTATAATAATAAGATTAAAAAACGTGTTGAAGTGAAAAAACCAACGAAATAAAAAAAAATGAGTGTAAAAAATTGATCGTGTTGAAATGAAAAAACCAACAAAATAAAAAAATGTGTGTAAAATGTAAATCCGAAGCTTTGGTCATTTAAAGCGGAGAAAGCTCCGAAATTCCGTTTTTATGAATGATTTGACGCTTATTGAATATATTTTAAACTGCTCTATGGGACTACTTTTATTGTTTTAAATAGTTTTGACAAAAAAGTTAGTTTACAAAAAAATTTTGACAAAAATGATTTTTGGCATTACTCTTTAATTATTCATTAAATTAGTTTAAAAATAGAGGGTTGGAAAATTATAATATGTTTAAAAATTATGACCCTCAGCGCTCAGCACTGCCCACACACGCTCCAAACAAAATTTGGGACTTCGAGTTAAAACGCAAAAATTTTACTTGTTGACAAAACAAAGGAGCATTACATTGTTTTAGCTGTTTTTTTTAAGTTGGAGAGATAATAATGTCTAAGTTTTCATGAACTATGAATTGATCATGTATTTTATTATCATTGTTGCTTGTTCGGATTTCAAGTTTCTGTTTTGATAGGTAAGGCGTTTGTTTAGATTTCATTTTATGGACCCTCCTCCTCAGGACAACATCCTCAACTCCATGTATCAGCTGTGGACACTTGGGGCCCTGGACAACACCGGAAAGCTGGTGGATTTAGGCAGGAAAATGGTGGAGTTCCCCCTGGACCCCACGCTCTCCAAAATGCTCATCGTCAGCTGCGACATGGGATGCAGCGAGGAAATTCTGACCATCGGTAAGCTTGGATAATAATATTAATCTTTTTGGTTGTATTAATTATAATGTTCGTTAAAGGCTTTTAGTTTGTTTTAGTCTCGGCTTTTTTTATCCCCTCCTCTCGACATTTCAAATTTCATTTTCTTATCAATTTAACTAATTTATTTGTACAGATATTGCATAAAATTGGATTATCATTTATTTATGCACTGCATATTATTACAAAGTAAATGTTTAATTTTGGGTAATCAACATCGTCAACATCAGGTAGTACTTAGTTTTGGCGGTTTTGGGTGTAAATTATGGACCTAGTATTAGGTTAGCAATTTTTGATTTTAACATTATTTTAGCATTTTATTTAACTTTGAATTTTTTATAAAATATTTTAGTTTCCATGCTGTCAGTTCCTGCTATTTTCTTCAGACCGAAGGGCCGAGAGGAAGATTCAGACGCGAAACGAGAAAAATTTCAGGTACTTTTTAGGTTATTGTTACGAATAATCTATCACCACAGATATTTCTTATCTATATGTGTTTTGATTTTTACCTGTTTGTATTATTTGGAATTTTATATTTGTAACTTGATAATTAATTACAAATCTAACTTTCCATCTATGTCAAAGACTAAGTTTGCAACTTTAAGAAACATAAAAGATTATTTATTTTTTACACTAACCGAACACGTTATTTCTTGTTCATTTTTGGTCTCACTTTGAAACACCAAAGGCTTTTTTCCAGTACCACATAAGGCGCAGTTCCGTTATTGAACTGGTGCTGTGTGTCTTGGTGTAAAGAATAATAATATTTTTATTTAGCAGTAAGAAAATACAATTAATAAAAGTGCAAAATTTTCTTGTGTTATCATATTAATTCTGCTGCGTTGATTAGAAAGGACATGCATATTCTATTCGTATTGGTATTCTTTTGAATCGTATTCGTACGATTCGTATTCGCCTGAATACTTTTCTTTTGATTCATCTGTCGTATTTTCTTCTGAACTATTATGAGGAGGGTTTTCTGACTCAAACCTTCTTCCAGATCGAGTGCTTTTGTTACTTACGTTCCTTTGAGTACTAATAACACCGCTTAGTATGTCTCGTTTTTTGGTGTTTTTTTTTAAATGTACAAAAAATATGTATTATTAAATTATTCCCCCTATGGAAAACTCGATTTATAAAGTGGTATCAGTGTACAGTTACAGTTCATTTGTGATTTTCCTACTAGTGATCTTCGCTGGAGCTCTGGAGGTTCACCCTATTTTGGTATATACTAAAATTCAAAAGTAATTAAGAAAGAGTAATGCCATAAATTTTTATCCAAACATTTTTGTAAACTAAATTAAATTCAAACTTAACAAAAAAACATTAAAAACTCCTAAATATGTTTATAAAATAACTTAAAACATTATTTCAAGCTTAAATACGCTTAGAATTGTTAATTAAGTGGCCTCCCCAGACATGTGCACTGCCCCCCCCCCCCCCCCCCGGGGTTAAAACCGGGGGGGGGCAATTCCAAAATGGGGATGCAACTTTTTTGAAATGGGGGAAGCAAGCAGGGGGGAAAGAAAAAAAAAGGAGAAAAAAAAAAGAGAAAAAAGAAGGGAAAAGGAAAAAAGGGACAAAAAAAGCGGAAATAAGGTAAAAATAGGTCTAAAATGGCTTAAAATACATTGAAATAGGCTAAAAACTGCAAAAAATTCGCGATGATGGCGTCATCATAGGTCAAAAATGGCGTCATATTTTTAGGGTACTTTTTCATTTTTTGGCGGGGGGGGCAATAAAACGGGGGGGGGGGCAAATCCTCCAATAAAACGGGGGGGGGGCATTTTCAGACCGTGCACAGGTCTGCCTCCCTCTCCCTCATCTTTAAATGGCCGAAGTTTCGGAGCTTATTTACTAGTACCTAACCTCAAATAAATTATGCTCCAGAGCTCCGATTAGTTAAAGCAGAGCGACCTCCAGAGTTCCGCCGCCTAAATTAACAAATTTAAGCTTATTTAGCTTGAAATATGTTTTAAGTTACTCTCTAAATTTTTATGTTTATTTTTATGGTTTTTCATAAGGTTTTTAAACAAAATAAATTACAAATTAATTATTCATAAAACCCCTAAAATAATAGGGCGAGGCTTCAGAACTTTGGAGGTTTCTCTGGAGCTCCAGAGAGCGAGAACTGGGGAACGTCTTTAGTATACAGCTCGAACTCGTAAATTTAGAGGTATATAAATTGTTTGAATCATAGGTCACCGAAGGGGGGGGGGTGTAGGGGGGGGGTCACCCCCCCCCCCCTACGGCCTCTGAGATCTATCCCTCCCCCCTAAGGCCCATTTTTGACCCCTCCTCCCCATCGACCCCTTGAACCCCTGACCCCCCCCTAAGGCCCATTTTCGACCCCTCCCCCTAACTAGACAATCCCAAAAAATGCTTAAAAAATGGTCAAATTTCGTCAAAAAATTGTCAATTTTGGTCAAAAAAATGGTACCCGGGGTGTCACCCCCCCCCCTTCTTTTTTAAAAAAAAAACCCCCGGGGGTTTCCCCCCCCCGTGGATCTAAAAAAACCCCACCCCCGGGGGTGTGGACCCCCCCCCCCCCCCCTGAGCCGTCGAAGGTCGGTGACCTATGGTTTGAATAGATTGTATTGTTAGTGAAATGGGTCCGGGGATTAACTTTACTTTAAGGTAGAACGATACAGTTGCAAAAATTCTATCAATTTTCCCCTAAACATGTACCCGGGGTTTTTCGGAAGTTCTGATGACGAATCTGACCTCTATTTTTCAATTCGACCTCCCGGGGGGCACTAGGGGGGTTGCGACCCCCTCCTTTGGGGGGCATTCTGACTATATTGTGGTTTTACCTGAAAACCACCTCAAAACACGTACTCGGGATTGAATACAGTATTGAATAATGAAGACTTTTTTTTAATTAGAAAGTTAAAAATAAAAAAAACAACATTTTTGAGGTTAAAAATATTGCCAAGGGGGACTCGAACCCACAGTTCCTGTATTCCGAGCTCGACGCTCTAACCACTCGGCTACTGCTCCGTCTGAGATTCTTGCTTAAAAGGGCCTTTTAAACAAACGTTTCTAAATAAAGTTTCCCGACGTCAAATCAAAAAATATAATTGAAAGTTTAATTATTTGATAGAAATTAGTTTGTTCCCAACTTTTAACACAGCAGTTGGACCATAATTCTGAGCCAGTTTTTAAGTTTTTAATGAAATCTCTACTATCGCTTCTTTTTATTTTTTATTTCAACAATTTTAGAAATAAAACGAAATTAAAAAACTTCAATAGTAGGGATTTCGCTGAAAATTTTTGTGGGTATGTACATTTGGTGTATCTAACTTGAGTTAAATTTTTATTACGTAATATTAACTCTGGTTCTGTTAAATTGGGAAAAACTGTTTTAAAATGCCTTTTTTAACGAAGCATATCTCGGCGTGAAATAGTCCACCAAAAATGTTAAGGATACCGAACTGACCGGAAAAAATACCCTTTCTTTCAACTTATAGTTTGCTTCTGTCCATCACGTATGTCACGAGTTATACACAAAAAACTACAGGGAATCCTAACTGTATCGTTCCACCTTAAAGCATTTTTATCATTTCAAGTGAAGAGAATTTTTTTCAACATTATCAAACAATTAAAAAAGATTATTATATATTATTTATTTTGTTAATTTAATTAATAATTAAATTATTACAAATTGTGTAACGCGTACTCTTGCGGAACGGATTTTTCTTCATCGTTGTCCTCGTTTAGTAGGATTTCATCGTATTCAATCGACAAATCTACTTCTGACTCGGAAAAACTGTTTTCTTCAGACTTTTACGCACATCGCATTCCACAAAAATTTAAATAATATTTCGTTTTCAAGGCAAGTTATAAAATAAAACGTTTGCGGTTTGTTAGTTTTAGTTTTGCCTTATTAATACTGGTTTTTTTCTTGTTTGATCGCGTCGTCTGCCTATCGGTTAGCTTTAAGTTGTATTACAAACATACAAGCTAGAGGCAATTTTCCATGGGGGAGAGTACCTAAAAAAATTATGGCCGCTGCTCAAAGCTGCTGAACCCCAAAAATTTAGGAAGGTGTCCAGTGTAAACTTAATATTTTTTCCTTAAAAGGGTACTGCAGCGCAGATACTTCCTTAAATTTTCGAGGAAGTTGACACTCATGGATATGTAGTAGGAAAGAAAAATGTGGCTAAACTCGAATGGCACCACGAAGCAACATTACTTAAACACTGAATTTTGTTGGATTTGAAATTAACTGCTGGCATTAATCGAACAACATTCAGTGTTTAAGTAATGTTGCTTCGTGGTGCCATTCGAGTTTAGTCACATTTTTCTAACCAATTTAAGTATATGGAAATGGATTTGAAATTAACTGCTGGCATTAATCCATTTCCATATACTTAAATTGGTTAAAACAAAATAAAAATATAATAATTTATATCTGAAAACGACATTTATTGTGCAGAAAGATATTAGAAGAAGTGCCATTGAGCCACCAGGACCGTGCTGACCTTCAGGCAGCACCCAACGGGCCTACGGTACCAATCTTCTGGACCTGGTTGATGGATCTTTTCTTTTATAGAAATGAGTTCAGGCTTTGCATGGCTAGAGTGTTTGTTGTTGTACGTCGGCTACACATTTCAGCTTTCCATCTAGCAAACTAGTGGACAAATGCAGCTCCATAGTGTGTGGAGTCTGTACCACTGGCTATGCAGGAACATCTATGCTGTACATGTACGACGTTAAATGCAAGATCAAAATCTGGCGGCGACTTAAAATTACTTAGCTAAGACCTCGGAATGGGTGAACAATGCGCGCAGTGAACACTCTAGCGGTAAAGGTTGCCAACATTGTTATCAATGTTGGACGAAGAGTCTCAACCATGGGGGTAAAATTTTTTCACCCCTCCTGGCTTGTCTAGCGCCTGCCCTTTGTATAATCTGCATGGAGGAGATAAGTTTCAGGCAACAACAACAACAACAAAAAAATCGTGAACAAATTACTTTCTGTCATGATATGTTTTTTACTTTTGTTTTTATATTAATATATGTATATAGAATAAATATTAGAGATTTTGTGTGAGCCGCCCCCCCCCCCCCCTCTCTCTCCCTGCGCCCCCCCGTACGCCTCTGTCAAAAAAGCGCCCCCGGGCCGTGCCCCCCCGAAAACGACGGGAGGGGCAGGCCGAAGAAATATAATTTTGTGTGAGATTTTGGCCCATTTTATGTAAATTACAAAACGAACTGACTCAGTTCGCTACATTTAAATTAAAACGATATTCAAAACATGTAATGTCACTCTAGCTGTATTTTTTACCGACTTCAGGCCACGTAATAAAATTAACTCAAAATACAATGGGCATTTCCGTTATTTTTTTTTATTTTTTATAATTATTTTGCGCGGCGGTTTTCGCGATCGCTCTGTCCCTTCTACAGTGTCGTTGCGTTGAGTTTAGTTAGTGTCTTATTAAAATCAGCAAAAACCTTTAAAAAATGGGTTGGGTACTATTATACCTTGTCTTTAACATATTCGATTAGATTAGTAGTGTCCTGCTAATAATCATTGGTAATAAGAGTAACAAGAGAAAAAGCCATGGTTAAAAGAAGGGATGTAAAAGTACGTATTTGTGTTAAAAATTTGCAAAAAAAAAAGGTCAGGGGTTAAAAATGGGAGAAGGGGCCCTTTAGGAGGGGGCCCCAAAACTTTAAACCTGTCAGAGGTAAAGAATTAAGGAAGGGGCCCCTTAGATTTTTTTAGGGGGGAGCCAAATATCACACCTGGGGCTGAGACCTGGACCGGACCCCGCTTTACTTTTGATGGAAGCGATGGTTGTGGTTCTATAAATAAAGTCGATAAAGCGCGTATCCTTTTAAAATTTTTCTGGAATGCAACCGCACATCAGTGTCTTTCTCTCCCTCGGCTTGGTCCAGACCGACACCTCTTCTGATGGCGGTACCCCATCCATTGATGGTGGAAGTGAGTTTGTCCAGACCGGTGACCCGAGCCAGTTCTTGCTCCAAAGCTGCCGTGGGAGAAACGCCCCACGATCCTCCTGTCGTTAGGTGATTTCGGTAGGCCAAGGCTACATACAAGGGTTGTGTCCATACATGAGCAATGGGGGTTAGAGGGGTTAAACCCGCCAATTCTGAAAAGGGGGGTTTAATATAACCCCCCCACCTAGATGTGGGAAAGAGAGAAGAAAACTAACTCCTTCTCCCTCCCTTCCCCACAATTTAAAAAAAAACGACGAAAAAATGTTTCCAAAATGACTTAACTGCCTCCAAACTGAATTTTTGAAGTCAAAATGAGTATTTTAAGCCAAAAAATCTCAAAAATGCAGTAAAAAGTGTTTTTTTACCTAAATTTAGCGTTTTTCACCTTCAAAACTTTTTGTTCAAAATAAAAAAAACCATATGGGTAAAATGCATATGCACTTCAGAAAAAAATGACATGGGCAAAAAAATCAGTGGCGTGCCCAGGATTTCATTTGGGGGGGGGGGGTAAATACTAATCCTGAAGGGGGGTTTGGGGTGCGGCAGCCTCCTAGAAATGGGGGGTTTGGCGGGGCGAGAGCCCTCCAGCGGGGTCAAGAGGCAGGGCCCTTGTCAAGGGGGTCCGGGGGGCGTTCTGCCCCTCGGGGAAGAAAATTTTTAATTGAAGGCGCTAAAATACACTAGAAATTTTAATTCCTGATAATACTTATTACAAAAGTTAAGGTTTAATTATATGTTTAAAATGTTAATAAGAGGTTAATGGTGTTTATAGCAGTTTTATTTAACATGTATGTCTTAACTATTGAACGGCAAAATCGATTTGAAATCGAAAAACTAAGCTAAATGGTCAATTTAAACAACCCGCGAAGCAGGGAAAATTTGGTTTTTTGACTATTAATATGCTTTTGGAAGGCATCAGGAAAGTTTCTGTATTAATATTAAAGAAAAAAATTTTTCTTCCAAAATTCAAAAAACGTAAGGGTCCCACTTACGAAAAAACCCGGCTTCGCCGAATTTCGGGGGGGGGGGGGGTGGCGGCCTCCCCCCCGCCCCTCCCCCTGGGCACGCCACCGAGTAAAATCAAAATGCGTTCCTTGGATTTTAAGTTTTAACCTAAACATACAACAAAAAAGACGCGGATTTTTTAGTATTTATTTTATTTCCGGACCGTGCTCAGGTCTGATAGACTGATTTTGGCTTTAAAAATACGATAAAGATTTTAAAACTTATAATTTTTGGGAGGCTCGATCTCGATCTGCACTTGGGAAATCGAAACTATTCGTAACCTCTGTCTGGGGTATGTATGGGAATGGGATGGGTTTGACTCTTCTGGGATGCTTCCACCTTCGCCATTAAAATCACCTAGAATGCCCGATGTGCCGATTCCTTGGGGTAATCCGCCCAGACCGTGGGCTCCTCCTGCAATGCGACCTCTGTTCACTACTCCCCTAAAATGAAGACTTGATGAATTTAAAGGAAAGACATCAACTGGAATATTTTTTATGCTTATCCCTTTTAAAAGGTTAAGAATCCCTAATTTAAAAAAAAAATAACTTGTTTTGTTTAGAAATAATTGTGAGCGGAAAATATTTTTAGCTGAGCATATTTATTTAACGGTACGGTTGATTCAGACGATAAATATATTATTGTTCAGCTAACATTAAATTTTATCATATGAAAAATTTTTGTATAAATCTATATCGTGCGAGATATGCTCAACTGAAAATTTTTTCTAGTCTCAGAATCTTTGAACATTACTTTAGTTTTGTTTATACTCCAAAGCGTGTATATAACCCAGCAATTGAGCTTTTTTGATTAAAGTTAAAGAAAATGATTTTACAAACTTTTAACTCTTATTCTGTGGGCAAAAAACAGTGAACGTATCCATTAATCATGCTGAACTTCCAATCATCTTCCAACCCATGCTCATGCAAATTAATTGAAAAGTATTGAAATTATAATATTTGTTTATTATCTATGTAAGATTCATAAATAAATGCGAACTGTTCCTCATATTTGTTAAGAAATGGGGTTGATTTTCTATTAATTTTAAGTTTTGAGCCTATTATAAATGTAAAAATTTGTGTCGAAATAGAGATTTTAATTTATAAAGATAATTTTACAAAAATATGTACCCAAAAAAAACAATTCAATTGAAAGAGAACTTTTGTATCAAAATTGTGGTATATTTTATTAGAATGGCAGACTTTAAAAAAGTCCGTTTAAACAAGATTCTTTTAATGCCATCATACACTTTATTCCAAATCAAGCGGGTTATCCTAATACTTAATTTACTTTAGTATCATACTTATTTAATGATATCATGCAAATAAATTGATCCTACGAAAAAATTTACAATCGCTTCAAAAAAAGCGCTGTTTTTACAAACTATAATTTTCGTGTACACTAAAAATAAGCAAAATATAATTTATTTGTCATTTTTTTTAGCTATAAAAAAACATACCTTGAGGTTGTTTCCACGCTTTTGCTGTCATTGCTAGTGTTTTTCTTTCTTTTGGGCGCTTAATACGCCGTTTTCTTTTCTTTTTAGATGTATCTCTAAATAGATTTTTAAATATTAAATGTTTATTGTGTCCAGATAACACCTTCGTTTGTGTGATATTAATGATGTGTGTAGGTAGGTTGTGCGTAGGATTGGAATATCATCTCTGATTTTATTTAGAAATTTCGGGTTAAAATTCTCGAATGGTTTATCAAAAAAAACATTTCATTGAAAATTATATAATACTAAAAATGTCATAAAAAACTAAAGAAAGGCCAGCTTTTTAATGTTTAGTATTATAATATTGGGTGATTGTCAGACCTGTGCACTGCCCCCCTCCGTGGTGTTTATTGAGGGAGGGGGGGCCATTCCAAAACGGGGGGGGGGGGCGCCCGGGAGAAGGGGAATTGTACCACCTCTCAGACCTGTGCACGGTCTGGAAATGCCCCCCCCCGTTTTATTAGAAGATCCGCCCCCCCCCCGTTTTATTGCCCACCGCCAAAAAATAGAAAAGGTACTCTAAAATTATGACGCCATTTTTGACCTATTATGACGCCATCATCGCGAATTTTTTGCAGTTTTTAGCCTATTTCAATGTATTTTAAGCCATTTTAGACCTATTTTTACTTTATTTTCGCTTTTTTTGTCCCTTTTTTCCCTTTTTCCCTTCTTTTTTTTCTCCTTTTTTTCTCTTTTTTTTCTTTTCCCCCCTGTCTGCCCCCCCCCCCCCTTTTATTGCCCCCCCCCCCGTTTCAAAAAAGTTGCCCCCCCCCCCCCCCCCATTTCGGACTTGCCCCCCCGTTTTAACGCCGGGGGGCAGTGCACAGGTCTGATCCAATATCATGCTCCGGAGTTCCGCTCGAGCCTTAAAGGCGAAAACTCGCTTGTTTTAGCTTGCTATATATTTTAGATTACTTTCCTCATTTTTAATACTAAATCATTTTTAATAAATTTTGTAAAAAATTAAGTTTGCAAAAAATGTTGAAAAACCATTTGTTATAACTCTTTTTTATTTCTAAATAGCTCCATCTGCTCAAAAATATTTTTTTTTATTTTCCTCAAACATCATCATACTAACTCACTAAGGGGGGGCTACACAAATCCATTTATCTGGGCCCAGGCCCCGACCACTGGGCAAGGCCCCTCTTTTCCCCTTCCCCCCCTTTTTTTTTGTTTTCTTTTTTTTTTTTTTTTTTGTGGTTTTTTTTTTTTTTTTTTTTTTTTTTTTGTTTTTTTCTTTTTTTGTGATGTCCTTTTTGCCCGCGGGCGGGGCGCGGTGGGGGGGTGTGGGGGTCTCTTGCCCAAACATTTTTACCTTCTTTTTCTTTTTTAAGAGGTTTCTTTTTTTTCCTTCTTTAGGGCACTATTCTGGTTTTTTTGGATTTCAAAATACCTATTTCCCGGGGGGGGGGGGGGTCTTCTGGGGGGTCGGTTCATTTGGGGTTTCCTCTGGGGGGTCCCTCTCGCTGGTGACCCCAACCCCCTCCCCCTTTCTCACCTCTAACAACATCCTCTTTTTTCTTTCTCTCCTTTTCTTTTAAAAACCTCCTCCATTTTTACCCTTTCTTTTTTTTTCAATCTTTTTTTTCCTACACTTTACTCTTTTTATTACTTATACCTTGCCACGGTCTGGAACTGCCCCCCCCCCCCGCTTTATTGAAGGAATTTCCCCCCCTTTATTGCCCCCCCCCCCTCCCCCAAAAAATAAAAAAGTACCCTAAAATTAGTACGCTAAGTCTACTATGATGCCCATTATCGCGAATTTTCTGAGCTTTAGCGTTCAATGTATTTAGCCATTTAGACCTAGTTTTACCACTTCCTTTTTTTCCCTTTTTCTCTTTCCCTCTTTTTCTCTCTTTTTCCCCTTTTTTCTCTTTTTCTTTCCCCCTTCCCCCCCCTCCCCCTTCCACCCCCCCCCCCCACCCCCCCCCCCCCCCCCATTATTCTAACCCCACCAAACACCAAAACACCAACCTTAACCATAGGGGGGGGGGGTTGTTTTTGTTGGTTTTGGGTGGTGGGTTTTGTGTTTTGTTTGTGTTTTGGTGTTGTTGGGGGTTTGGTGTTGGGGGTGTGTGGGTTTTTTTGTGTGGTGTTGTGTGTTGTTGTGGGTGGGGTGTCCGACCAGCCTGGACTCGCCCGGACCGCCCCCCCCCCCCCCCGTTGTTGTTGGGGGGGGCTGAGGGCCGGTCCAGCGGTGTACCGGGTGTGGTGTTGGTGGTGGGTGTGGCCTCCCCCTTAGCGCCTGTTTTGGACCCCCCCTAAAACCCCGGTCCAGGCCGACCCCCCCCCTGAAGGCGGTTTTTGACCCTCCTCCCTAACAGCTGTTCCACCCCCCTATCTACTTCTATAGATTTGTTAGCTTCTTATATAGATTTCTATAGATTTGGCTACTACCTGGTTTTATGGCTATATATTCCTCATAAATATAACAATAATTTTAGTGTTCTATACAAATTTTTTAAATTTATAATAAACCTTAGGTTTTTTACAAACTGGTTGGTACGTTACATTAAAAATAAAATTCAGATGTTTGTTTTAAAAACAAACCGTTTTTTAAAAATGAACAATCCGTTTTTTTTAAACAACCGGTCCGTTTTTTGCACTGCCGCCGTTCGTTAAACACTTGCCCGGCAAGTTTCCGCATGCAAAATAATGAAATGAAAACAAAATACAATGATTATTATTATTTATTATGTAACCGTAAAATAGAAGAAAGTTGGTCAAAATTTTACCGGAAGCAAAAAAAATCAACAAAAAGGTACCTCTTATAATATGTTAACGTTTTTAACAGTTTCCAAAAGTTTTTTTGGCAGTTCCAGGCTATTCTTCCCCCTAAGTACCCCAGTCCAGGCTTCCCCCCCTAAGGACCCTTCAGTACAGGCAACCCCGTGGTCAAAATTTTTTGAAAATTTGGTCCAGGCTGACCCCCCTCCTGGGCCTACAAAATGGTAAAAAATGGGCTGACCCTGGGGTCAGACCCCCCTAGCCGTCAGGGGTTGGACACCTATGACTAAACCTCCTAAAAGGGGGTTATACCTCCTTCTAAAAATTATAAATACGATCCCCCATTTGGGGGTCCACACTAGAAACGCTAAAAATGGGCTATTTAGGTATATATATCCTAAAAAAATTTGGACCTCCCCCCAAATTTTGGGGTATACCCCTCAAATCCGGGATCTGATCTCCACCTGTGTCTGTTCAAGGGGTTAACTCCTTTGTATATACGAGTCGAAGGTTTAAACTCCGTTAGGGGATAAAACCCGTGTTCATATTCATACTATCTGATAAAAATCGAATTTTTATACAATAAATATTGTTAAAAATTGATTGTTCATTATCTTTTGGTTGAAAATCGTTTTTAAAAAATACCTTGGCTTTTTTAGAAAATGGTTAGAATTAAAATATATTGATATTTTTAGTAGTTTAATTGTCATCATCATTATTTTTTAATCTATTGTAGTCATAGGTGTCCGACCCCTGACGGCTGGGGGGGTCTGACCCGGGGTCAGCCCATTTTTTACCATTTTGTAGGCCCAGGAGGGGGGGGGTCAGCCTGGACCAAATTTTTGAAAAATTTTAACCCCGGGGTAGCCTGGACTGAAGGGTCCTTAGAGGGGGAAGCCTGGACTGGGGTACTTAGGGGGGAATAGCCTGGACCTGCCAAAAAAACTTTTGGAAACTGTTAAAAACGTTAACATATTATAAGAGGTACCTTTTTGTTGATTTTTTTTGCTTCCGGTAAAAGTTTGACCAACTTTCTTCTATTTTCCGGTTACATAATAAATAATAATAATCATTGTATTTTGTTTTCATTTCATTATTTTGCATGCGGCAACTTGCCGGGCAAGTGTTTAACGAACGGCGGCAGCGCAAAAAACGGACCGGTCGTTAAAAAAAACGGACCGTTCGTTTTAAAAAACGGTTCGTTTTTAAAACGAACATCTTAATTTTATTTTTTTTATTTTTAATGTAACGTACCAACCAGCTTGTAAAAAACCTAAGGTTTATTATAAATTATAAAAATTTGTATTGAACACTAAAATTATTGTTATATTTATGAGGAATATATAGCCATCAAACCAGGTAGTAGCCATTAAAATGGTTTAAATTATATAAGAAGCTAACAAATCTATAGAAGTAGATAGGGGGGTGCAAGTGCAACAGCTGTTAGGGGGGGAGAGTCAAAAACCGCCTTCAGGGGGGGGGGTCGGCCTGGACCGGGGTTTTAGGGGGGGAGGGTCCAAAATGGGCGCTAGGGGGGAGGGGTACCCTGGACCGGCCCTCAGGGGGGGGGGGGCGGTCCGGGCAGTCCAGGCTGGTCGGACACCTATGGGCGGGGCGGGGGGGGGGTGGGGGTTGGGGGGGGGGGGGGGGGGTGGTGGGGGGTGGTGTGGGGGTTGAGGGGTGGTGGAGGGTGGGGTGGGGGGGTGGGGGGGGGGGGGGGTGGGGGGGGGGGGGTGGGATGTTGGTGGGGTGGGAGGGAGAGGTGGGTGGGGGGGGTTTTAATAATGCTAACAGTCTGAAGAACTCAAAAAAATTCAAAAAAATATAATAAAAATTGGCTAACTCGGTTTTACTCGACTTTTTTTAAGGTTAAGCTTAGGCGTTACAAGCCAAAGCAAAGCCTAAAAAAACACCTAAACTTTCTTCGCGCTGCTATTTGTTAAAGTTTAGGTTGTTTTTAAGGCTTCGCTTAGGATTAGAAACGCATAGCCTTAATCTAAAAAAATTCGAGTAAAAAAAGTCGAGTAAAACCGAGTTAGCTTAAAAAATCTTTTTATTCAAGCAGAAGCGAAATAGGTTGTAACAAAGAGGGATAAACTTACTTATTGCATATTTTATTGCATAAACATAAAACGGGATAAACTTATTGCATAACAGAAGTTTGTTTTGCTGAATTACAAAAGGTAGGATTATAAAAATAAAATTATTGAGAAGACAAAAAACAAATATAATAATTTTATTTTATAACATTAAAACCTTTTCGTGTAATTTGTCTACAAACAGGGGAGGGGGCAATAAAACGGGGGGGCAAGCAGGGGGGAAAGAAAAAAAAAGAGAAAAAAAGGGGAAAAAAGAGAAAAAAAGAAGGGAAAAGGGAAAAAAGGGACAAAAAAGCGAAAATAAGGTAAAAATAGGTCTAAATAAAATGGCTTAAATACAATGAAATAGGCTAAAAACTGAAAAAAATTCGCGATGATGGCGTCATCATAGGTCAAACATGGCGTCATAATTTTAGGGTACTTTTTCATTTTTTTTGGGGAGGGGGCAATAAAACGGGGGGAATCCTTCAACAAAGCGGGGGGGGGCATTTCCAGACCGTGCACAGGTCTGGATAGTGTTGTATTAATTTTTCAAAACCCGTTGTAGCAGAAACTGATTTGATTTAGTGATACCTTTTCAAAAGTATTTTTCTCAAATTTTCATGCTCTAAATTTAAACAGCTAAAGGTGTTAAAACATTTTGTGTAATTGAGCAATGTGTTTTGAATTAGTAACTATAAAAGCGTAGAGTAATAACTTAGATAAAAAGTAGTGATGTTCATAGGTGAGAAAGGGGGGAGGGCGGTTGGGGTCCACCCCCTTAGCCTCGAAATTTCGGGACCCCCTAGACGAAAATCTTGGGCCCCCTCCCTCCAAATTTCCGAATTTTACCCCTGACCCCCCTCTAGAATTTTAAATCTGACCCACCCCTCCGCCCTCCCCCTTCGGGAAAATTTTAGGTACCTTTTTTATACTAAATTTTCTTCCGAAAACGTGAATTTTCATCACATATTCATGCTTTTGCACCCCTTTTATACATGAATATGGCTTTTTATTCAAAAACATGTAGTATTATCCTATAAAAAGAACAATTATTAAAGTTATTATGGTTTAAAACTGTTTTGCTTTGGACACCGGACCCCACCTGACCCCCCTCTAGATTTCAAAATTTCGCACCCCGGGTCGACCCCCTCTAAAAAGCTAGGGGGTCCGGACCACTGCCGGGGGTTAAACCCCAAATAGGGGGGGGTTAAAATCCGAGAACCAAAATACCCATATCTTTTTTCTGATCATTTTACCCATATTTTGATTTAAGGAAAATATAAAAACACTAATTTAAAAACCCTTTTATCATTTTTACTTTTTATTCTTAAAACATTCATTTTACCTCAAAACTTAATTTAGACATAAATCATTTTAAATTTTTTCTCCATTTTTCCAAAATTGGGGGGCTTTCCCCCCACTTTGAGGGGGGGGTTAAACCCCACTTCTCAGAATTTTTTTGGGGGGGGGTTAACCCCCCCCCGTGCCCATGTATGGTCCGGACCCCCCTGGGACCCCCTCCTAGAATTCAAAATTCGATTTACCTCGGGTAACCCCCCCCCCTCTTAGCTTCCCCGACCGTTCTCAGCTATGATGATGTTCTTTGCAGGATAAATAAAAAAAATCTGCTTTTCGAAGCTCCAGACCTCTGGAGCTCCTTCCTATTTATGTACTAATTTTAATAATAATCATAGAGTTATAACAAATGGTTTTGCGACATTTTTTTTTGCAAACTTAATTTTTTTACAAAATTTATTAAAAATGATTTAGTCCTAAAAATGAGGAAAAAGTAATCTAAAATATATATCAAGCTTAAACGAGCGAGTTTTCGCCTTTAAGGCTCCAGCGGAACTCCGGAGCATGATATTGGATCAGACCTGTGCACTGCCCCCCCGGGGTTAAAACGGGGGGGCAATTCCGAAATGGGGGGGGGGGGGGTGGGGCAACTTTTTTGAAACGGGGGGGGGGGGCAATAAAACGGGGGGGCAGGCAGGGGGAAGTAAAAAAAGAGTAAAAAAAGGGGAAAAAAAGAAAGGAAATGGGAAAAAAGGGAGAAAAAAAGCGAAAATAAAGTAAAAATAGGTCTAAAATGGCTTAAAATACATTGAAATAGGCTAAAAACTGCAAAAAATTCGCGATGATGGCGTCATCATAGGTCAAAAATGGCGTCATAATTATAGAGTACTTTTTCATTTTTTGGCGGGGAGAGGGCAATAAAACGGGGGGCAAATCCTCCAATAAAACGGGGGGGGCATTTCCAGACCGTGCACAGGTCTGAGAGGTGGTACAATTCCCATTCTCCCGTGCCCCCCCCCGTTTTGGAATTGCCCCCCCTCCCTCAATAAAACCCCGGGAGGGCGGCAGTGCACAGGTCTGACAATCACCCAATATTATAATACTAAACATTAAAAAGCTGGCCTTTCTTTAGTTTTTTATGACATTTTTAGTATTATATAATTTTCAATGAAATGTTTTTTTTGATAAACCATTCGAGAATTTTAACCCGAAATTTCTAAATAAAATCAGAGATGATATTCCAATCCTACGCACAACCTACCTACACACATCATTAATATCACACAAACGAAGGTGTTATCTGGACACAATAAACATTGAATATTTAAAAATCTATTTAGAGACAACATCTAAAAAGAAAAGAAAACGGCGTAAGAAGCGCCCAAACAGAAAGAAAAACACTAGCAATGACAGCAAAAGCGTGGAAACAACCTCAAGGTATGTTTTTTATAGCTAAAAAAATGACAAATAGATTATATTTTGCTTATTTTTAGTGTACACGAAAATTATAGTTTGTAAAAACAGCGCTTTTTTTGAAGCGATTGTCCATTTTTTCGTAGGATCAATTTATTTGCATGATATCATTAAATAAGTATACTAAAGTAAATTAAGTATTAGGATAACCCGCTTGATTTGGAATAAAGTGTATGGCATTAAAAGAATTTTGTTTAAACGGACTTTTTTAAAGTCTGCCATTCTAATAAAATATACCACCACAATTTTGATACAAAAGTTCTCTTTCAATTGAATTGTTTTTTTTTTGGGTACATATTTTTGTAAAATTATCTTTATAAATTAAAATCTATATTTCGACACAAATTTTTACATTTATAATAGGCTCAAAACTTAAAATTAATAGAAAATCAACCCCATTTTTTAACAAATATGAGGAACAGTTCGCATTTATTTATGAATTTTACATAGATAATAAACAAATATTATATTTTCAATACTTTTTAATTAATTTGCGTGAGCATGGGTTGGAAGATGATTGGAAGTTCAGCATGATTAATGGATACGTTCACTGTTTTTTGCCCACAGAATAAGAGTTAAAAGTTTGTAAATCATTTTCTTTAACTTTAATCAAAAAAGCTCAATTGCTGGGTTATATACACGCTTTGGAGTATAAACAAAACTAAAGTAATGTTCAAAGATTCTGAGACTAGAAAAAATTTTCAGTTGAGCATATCTCGCCAACGGTACTATAGATTTATACAAAAATTTTTCATAGTGTATAAAATTTAATGTTAGCTGAAGATTAATATATTTATCGTCTGAATTAACCGTACCGTTAAATAAATATGCTCACCTAAAAATATTTTCCGCTCACAATTATTTCTAAACAAAACAAGTTATTTTTTTTTTAAATTAGGGATTATTAACCTTTTAAAAGGGATAAGCATAAAAAATATTTCAGTTGATGTCTTTCCTTTAAATTCATCAAGTCTCCATTTTAGGGGAGTAGTGAACAGAGGTCGCATTGCAGGAGGAGCCCACGGTCTGGGCGGATTACCCCAAGGAATCGGCACATCGGGCATTCTAGGTGATTTTAATGGCGAAGGTGGAAACATCCCCGAAGATTCAAACCCATCTATTCCGAATAGATGTGTTTGAATCTTCTATTCTCATACTTTACCCCAGACAGAGGTTACGAATAGTTTCGATTTCCCAAGTGCAGATCGAGATCGAGCCTCCCAAAAAATTATAAGTTCCAAAATCTTTATCGTATTTTTAAAGGCGAAATCCCATAGTCTATCAGACCTGAGCACGGTCCGGAAATAAAATAAATACTAAAAAATACGCGTCTTTTTTGTTGTATGTTTAGGTTAAAACTTAAAGTCCAAGGAACGCATTTTGATTTTACTCAGTGGCGTGCCCAGGGGGAGGGGCGGGGGGGAGGCCGCCACCCCCCCCCCCCGAAATTCGGCGAAGCCGGATTTTTTCGTAAGAGGGACCCTTACGTTTTTTGAATTTTGGAAGAAAAATTGTTTTCTTTAATATTAATACAGAAACTTTCCTGATGCCTTCCAAAAGCATATTAATAATCCAAAAACTAAATTTTTTCCGCTTTGCGGGTTGTTTAAATTCTCCATTTAGCTTAGTTTTTTCGATTATTAAATCGATTTTGCGGTTCAATAGTTAAGACATACATGTTAAATAAATCTGCTATAAACACCAACCATTAACCTCTTATTAACGTTTAAAACATATAATTTAAATTTATTGGGATAAAAAAACCTTCAATTTTGTAATAAGTATAATCAGGAATTAAAATTTCTAGTGTATTTAAGCGCCTTCAATTAAAAATTTTCTTCCCCGGGGGCAAAGTGCCCCCCGGACCCCCTGACAAGGGGCACTGCCCCTTGACCCCGCTGGAGGACTCTCGCCCCGTCAAACCCCCCATTTCTAGGAGGCTGCCGCACCCCGGACCCCCCTCAGGATTAGTATTTACCCCCCCCCCCCAAATGAAATCCTGGGCAGGCCACTGATTTTTTTGCCCATGTCATTTTTTTCTGAAGTACATATGCATTTTACCCATATGGTTTTTTTTTTATTTTGAACAAAAAGTTTTGAAGGTGAAAAACGCTAAATTTAGGTAAAAAAGCCCTTTTTACTGCATTTTTGAGATTTTTTGGCTTAAAATACTCATTTTGACTTCAAAAATTCAGTTTGGAGGCAGTTAAGTCATTTTGGAAACATTTTTTCATCGTTTTTTTTAAATTGTGGGGAAGGGAGGGAGAAGGAGTTAGTTTTCTTCTCTCTTTCCCACATCTAGGTGGGGGGGGGTTAAATTAAACCCCCCTTTTCAGAATTGACGGGTTTAACCCCCCCTAACCCCCATTGCTCATGTATGGACACAACCCTTGTAGTGTAGCCTTGGCCTACCGAAATCACCTAACGACAGGAGGATCGTGGGGCGTTTCTCCCACGGCAGCTTTGGAGCAAGAACTGGCTCGGGTCACCGGTCTGGACAAACTCACTTCCACCATCAATGGATGGGGTACCGCCATCAGAAGAGGTGTCGGTCTGGACCAAGCCGAGGGAGAGAAAGACACTGATGTGCGGTTGCATTCCAGAAAAATTTTAAAAGGATACGCGCTCTATCGACTTATTTATAGAACCACAACCATCGCTTCCATCAAAAGTAAAGTGGGGTCCGGTCCAGGTCTCAGCCCCAGGTGTGATATTTGGCTCCCCCCTAAAAAAATCTAAGGGGCCCTTTCCCTAATTCTTTACCTCTGACAGGTTTAAAGTTTTGGGGCCCCCTCCTAAAGGGCCCCTTCTCCCATTTTTAACCCCTAACCTTTTTTTGCAAATTTTTAACACAAATACGTACTTTTACATCGCTTCTTTTAACCATGGCTTTTTCTCTTGTTACTCTTATTACCAATGATTATTAGCAGGACACTACTAATCTAATCGAATATGTTAAAGACAAGGTATAATAGTACCCAACCCATTTTTTAAAAGGTTTTTGCTGATTTTAATAAGACACTAACTAAACTCAACGCAACGGCACTATAGAAGAGACAGAGCGATCGCGACAGCCGCCGCGTAGAATAATTATAAAAAATAAAAAAAATAACGGAAATGCCCATTGTATTTTGAGTTAATTTTATTACGTGGCCTGAAGTCGGTAAAAAATACAGCTAGAGTGACATTACATGTTTTGAATATCGTTTTAATTTAAATGTAGCGAACTGGGTCAGTTCGTTTTGTAATTTACATAAAATGGGCCAAAATCTCACACAAAATCTCTAATATTTATTCTATATACATAAATTAATACAGACCTGTGCAAGCCGCCTCCCCGGTGGTTTATCGGAAGGGGGCACGGCCAAAACGGGGGGGGCACGGGGGCATTTTTTTGAAACGGGGGGGCAATAAAACGGGGGGGGCAAGCAGGGGGAAAGAAAAAAAAGAGAAAAAAAGGGGAAAAAAGAGAAAAAAAGAAGGGAAAAGGGAAAAAAGGGACAAAAAAAAGCGAAAATAAGGTAAAAATAGGTCTAAAATGGCTTAAAATACATTGAAATAGGCTAAAAACTGCAAAAAATTCGCGATGATGGCGTCATCATAGGTTAAAAATGACGTCATAATTTTAGGGTCATCATTTTTTGGCGAGGAGGGGCAATAAAACGGGGGGGTAAATCCTCCAATAAAACGGGGGGGCATTTTCAGACCGTGCACAGGTCTGAAGCAAAGGATAAAGAAAGAAAAAAAGAAAAAAAAGAAGAAAAAAACAGAAAAAGGACCAAAAAAGCAAAATAAATTTAAGTAAAAATAGGTCGAAAATTGCATAAATTAGGTTAAAAATTGCAAAAATTTAGCAAAAATGGTGTCGTAATAGGTCAAAAATGGCGCCATATTCTTAGGGTACTTTTTCGGTTTTAGACGAGAGGGAAGCATTTCCAGACCGTGCACAGGTCTGATCTGATTACGTATAACCGATTTGTTTTTTTTTTCTCGGCTTTTAGATAATGTCTTGAATATAACACGCCCCCAGGCTCGATTACCCATAAACTTTATCAAACACAAAAAGTTTTCTGCATATCCTCATTAGCACGGCAAAATGAGCCACAATCAGACCTGTGCACGGTCTGGAAATGCCCCCCGTTTTATTGGAGGATTTGCCCCCCCCGCCAAAAAATGAAAAAGTACCCTAAAATTATGACGCCATTTTTGACCTATGATGACGCCATCATCGCGAATTTTTTGCAGTTTTTAGCTTATTTCAATGTATTTTAAGCCATTTTAGACCTATTTTTACCTTATTTTCGCTTTTTTTTGTCCCCTTTTTCTTTTTTCCCCTTTTTTTCTCATTCCCCCCCTGCTTGCCCCCCCCCCGCCCTTCGATCCCCGTTTCCACCTACTCAATAAACCACAGACAGCTCACAGGTACCTATTAATTTATGTATATAGAATAAATATTCAACTTTTATATAATTTCCACCCCATTTTTATGTAAATTACAAAACGAACTGGCAGTTTCGCTACATTTAAATTAAAACGATATTCAAAATATAATGTCACTCTAGCTGTATTTTTTACCGAGCTTAGGGGCGTGATAAAATTAACTCAAAATACAATGACCATTTATTTTTTATTTTTTATAATTATTCTACGCGGCGGGGTCTCTGTCACAATCTCGCTATGCTCTACTAAGTGCCCGTTCTCACTAAAAATAGTCTTATTAAAAATAGCAAAAACTATATCGGTACTATTTATACCTTGTCTTGACCCCGTCTGGTTAATAATATCTATTAATAATCATTGGTAATAATTAACAAAAAGCCATGCGTAAAAGAAGCGATGTAAAAGTACGTATTTGTGTTAAAATTTCAAAAAGTACAAGTTAAAAATGGAGGGGCCTTTTCAGAGGGGGGCCCCAAAACTAAACCTGTCAGAGGTGGGGAAAGGGCCCCTTCGAGAACCAAATGTCGCACCTGGGGCTGAGAACCTGGACCCCACTTCTTTTGATGGATAATTTTGTAGTTTCTAAAGATAGTCGATAGAGCGCGCTATCCTTTAAAAAGTTTCTGGAATGCAACCGCACATCAAGTGTCTTTCTCTCCCTCGGCTTGGTACGAGACCGACACCTCTTCATGGCGGTACCCCATCATTGATGGTGAAAGTGGGGACCGTAGGCCCCGAGCCAGTTCTTGCTCCACAGTCAAAGAACGCCCCACTGTAGTTTAGGTAATTTCGGTCACCGAGGCTACTCTGTCAATTACAATGGGGGTTAGGGGGGGGGGTTAAACCCAAGGTCCCAAAAAGGAGTTCATTTTAACCCCCCCCCCTAGATGTGGGAAAAAAAAAAGAAAACTAACTCCCTACCTCCCCCTTCCACAATTCAAAACAATGAAAAAATGTTCAAATAACTGTCCAAACTAAATTTTTGAAGTGGAAATGAGTATTTAAGCCAAAATTGTCCAAAATGCAGTAAAAAGGGGTTTTCTAAAATTTAGCGTTTTTCACCTTCAAACTTTTTGTCAAAAATAAAAAAAAAACCATATGGTAAAATGCATCGTACTTCAGAAAAATGCGTGGGCAAAAAATAAGTAGCTACCGGGTTGGGGGTAAATACTAATCCTGAAGGGTCAGTCGCCGCTTCTGATGGGAGTTGGGCGAGGCCCAGGCATCGACCCTTGTCAGGTACGAGCCATTCTGCCTCGGGGAAGAAAATTTTTAATTTAAGGCGCTAAAATACACTAGAAATTTTAATTTCTAATAATACTTATCACAAAATTTAAGGTTTTTTTATCCCTTTACATTTAAAAAGAGGTTAATAGTGTTTGTAGTAGTTTTATTTAACACGTATGTCTTAACTATTGAACGGCAAAATCGATTTGAAATCGAAAAATTAGCTAAATGGTTAATTTAAACAACCCGCGAAGCGGGGAAATTTGGTTTTTTTGACTATTAATATGCTTATGGAAGGCATCAGGAAAGTTTCTCTATTAATATTAAAGAAAAAAAGTTTCTCTCCCAAAAAAAAATTCAAAAAACGTAAGGGTTTCTCTTACAGAAAAATCCGGCTGCGCCAAATTTCGGGGGGGGGGGGGGTGCGGCCGCCGCCCCCCTGAGCACGCCACTGAGTAAAAATGGAGTTTGGACCTTTTTAAGTTTTAACCTAAACATACAACAAAAAAGACGCGTATTTTTTTGGTGTGTTTATTTTTATTTCCGGACGGTGCTCAGGTCTGATAGACTATGCAATTTCGCCTTTAAAAATACAATAAACTCAAACTTATAATTTTTTGGGGAGGCTCGATACTCAAATTGCACTTGGGAACATTCGGTGAGCCTTGTGCTCTGGGTAAAGGTGTGAGAATGAAGATTCAAACACATCTATTCGGAAATGCATGGGTTTGAATCTTCGGGTGGTTCCACTTCGCCTTGAAAATCACCTAGAATATGTACTCCTTGGGGTCGGCCAGACGACTACAGTACTGCCTGATGAAAAACTAATAAAATTTAAAAGGAAAGACATCAACTGAAATATTTTTTTTATGCTTATCCCTTTTAGGAAAAAGGTTAGATTTAATTAAAAAAAAATGGTTGTTTTGTTTAGAAAATAATATGAGCGGAAAATATTTTTAGGTGAGCATCTAGTTTTGACAAGTTTAATTCAGACGATAAATATATTAATCTTCAGCTAACATTGAATTTTATACACTATGAAAAAAGTTTTGTAAAATCTATAGTACATTTGGCGAGATATGCTCAACGGAAAGAGTTTTCTAGTCTCAGAATCTTTGAACATTACTTAGTTTTGTTACTCCAAAGCGTGTGTAACCCGGCGATTGACTTTTTTTGATTAAAGTTAAAGAAAA
Organism: Microlaimidae sp. YZB2_3; assembly: GCA_030248175.1. Lineage (NCBI taxonomy): Eukaryota > Metazoa > Nematoda > Chromadorea > Desmodorida > Microlaimidae > Microlaimidae sp. YZB2_3. The sequence goes on along the minus strand of JASAMX010018680.1, from coordinate 2,660 downwards.
ATAGGATTTCAACTTTTAACTCTTATTGTGGGCAAAAAACAGTGAACGTATCGTAATAGTGTGGAACTTCCCGAATCATACTTCCAAATATACACAAATTAATTAAAAGTATTGAAAATATAATATTTGTTTATTATCTATGAATTCATAAATAAATGCGGAGATATTTCCCATATTTGTTAAAAAATCGGTTAATTTTCTATTAATTTTAAGTTTTGAGCTATATAAATGTAAAAATTTGCCTGCTCGAAATATAAATTTTAATTTATAAAGATAATTTTTACAAAAATATGTACCCAAAAAAAAAAACAGATTCAATTGAAAAAGATATCGAAAATATAGTGAGTTTATTAAAAACCACAGTTTTTAAAAAAGTCCGTTTAAACAAAATTCTTTTCATACACTTATTCCAAATCAAGCGGGTCCTATATTAATACTTAGTTACTTTGCCATATTGTTATTTAATAAAATACAAATAAATTGATCCTACGAAAAAATGGACAATCGGGGCTACGAGAAAAAAAGCGCTGTTTTTACAAACTACGTTTTCGTTTATTACACTAAAAAGTGAGCAAATATAATCTATTGCTCATTTTTAGCTATAAAAAACATACCTTGAGGTTGTTTCCGTGTTCATTGCTAGTGTTTTACTTTCTGTTTGGGCGCTTCTACGCCGTTTCTTTTCTTTTTAATGTTGTCTCTAATAGATTTTTTAAATATTGCAAATGTTTCTGTGTCCAGATAACACCTTCCGTTTGTGTGATATTAATGGTGTGTGTAGTACGTAGGATTGGATATCCATCTCTGGATTTAGTTTAGAAATTTCGGGTTAAAATTCTCAAATAGTTTTCAACATTTCATTGAAAATTATATAATACTAAAATCTCATAAAAAACTAAAGAAAAAGGCCCGGTTTTAATGTTTAGTATTATAATATTGGTGCTCTCCTGCCGCTGCGGCCTCCCGGTTTTATTGAGGGGGAGGGGGGGCAATTCCAAAACGGGGGCGCGGGAAAATGGGAATTGTAGCCTAGGACATTCTGCACGGAGATGCCCCCGTTTTATTGGAGGGTACCCCTCTCCGCCAAAAAATGAAAAAACGTGTACTGTATAGTAGCGCCATTTTTGACCTATGATGACGCCATAGATTTTTTGCAGTTTTCACCCTATTTCGTTTAAGCCATTTTAGATGTATTTCCTTATTTGGCTTTTTTGCTCCTTCCCTTTTCTTATTTATCCTTTCTTTTTATTTCCCCCTTGCCCCGCCCCTCCCCGTTTAGAAGTCCCGTGCCTCTCCCCGTTAACCCCAGGGGGCGGTGCGCGTCTGATCCAAAATTTCCGGAGTTCGTGAACCTGAGGCGAAAACTCGGCTCGGTTTGAGCTGATATATTTTCGTTATTTTTTTCCTCATTTTTGATTTAAATCATTTTTTAAAATTTGTAAAAATTAAGTTTGCAAAAAAAAATGCTCGGCAAAAACCATTTTGTTATAACTCTATGATTATTATTAAAATTGCAGTACGGTAAATAGGAAGGAGCTCGTGGAGCTTCGAAAAGCAGATTTTTTTTATTATCTGCAGAAGAACATCATCATAGGCTGAGACGGTCGGGACCTAAGAGGGGGGGGGTACCAGAGGTAAATCGAATTTTGAATTCTAGGGACCAGTCGACCCCTAGCTTTTTCGAGGTCGACCCGGGGTGCAAAGTTTTGAAATCTAAAAGATCATGAGTTCGGTGTCAAAGCGAAACAGTTTTAAACCATAATAACTTTAATAATTGTTCTTTTTATAGGATAATACTACATGTTTTTTGAAATAAAAGCATATACAGTGCGAGGATACAAAAACTTATAAAATATGGTGAAAATTCGCGTTTCGCAGAAGAAAATTCATATAAAAAGGTACCTAAAATTTTCCCGAGGTCAGATTTAGAGGGGGTCAGGGGTACGAATTGGCGGAAAAGTAAGATTTTCGTCTAAGATTTCCCAAAATTTCGAGAGGTCGACGCCCAAAAATCTTATGAACATTCACTCCTTTTTATCTAAGTTATTACTCTACGCTTTTTATAGTTCTGCATTCCAAAACACATTGCTCAATTACACAATTTTAACACCTTTAGCTGTTTAAATTTCAGAGCATGAAAATTTGAGAAAAATACTTTTGAAAAAGGTATCACTAAGAATGGTTCATACAACGGGTTTTGAAAAATTAATACAACCTCTGCGCGTCTCAAAAAGCCCCCCCTGTTGAAGGTATCCCCCCCTCCTCCCAAAAAAAATGAAAAAGTACCCTAAAATTATGACGCCATGTTTGGTTACATGACGCCATCATCGCAAATTTTTCAGTTTTTAGCCTATTTCATCTATTTAACCATTTAGTTTGGATTACCTTATTTTGGCTTTTTGTTCCCCTTTCCTTTCCCTTCTTTTCTTTTCCCCTTTCTCTTTTTCTTTCCCCCTCTTGCTATCCCCCTCCCCCTGTTTGAGAACGGACTACACGAAAAGGTTTTAATGTTATAAAATAAAATTATTATATTTGTTTTGTATTCTCAATAATTTTATTTTTATAATCCTACCTTTTGTAATTCAGCAAAACAAACTTCTGTTATGCAATAAGTTTATCCCGTTTATGTTTATGCAATAAAATATGCAATAAGTAGCAAT
>JASAMX010018678.1:0-20527 GCA_030248175.1 Microlaimidae sp. YZB2_3 | reverse complement strand
GGGAGGACGGGGTAGGGGCGCCCCCCCCCCCCGAAACGGTCTGACAGGGGGAAAATAAGGATAGTGGTTGGATTTCGTGGGGAGGGGGCCGCCGCCCCCCCCCCCCCGAAATGGTTGCCAGATAGTAAAATTTGGGGGTTTTCAGAGGCTAAAAATTCAAAATTTTCTAGCGCCTCGTTAATCGCTCAGCGCCAAACTATAAAAATAATTTTAGTACCACAATTGATCCCCCAAAAACCAAAGATTTTTTTCCGCTTCGCTTCGCTCAGCGGTAACTTTCTTTAGTATACATACATATATCTCGCTATTTATCTTGCCTAATGCTAATGTTATTTCAAAGTTAGTACAATATTTTTTATAAGTAATAAGTACTACACAGAAAGCAAAACAAACATATTGGTTGATTTATGTACCTCCTCCCTCCTAAATTTTCCAGCCGCCTATAGCATTGGCTCGGATTTTTTTCATATAGGTAGGTACCCTAAAAAACATGGAGTCGAGATGCTGCTCATGTGTTTTGATTTAAATTCTAAATTTGAAAGGTCTCTAAATTTCTTTTTTGTGAAATCCAGGCTCTGCCATTGTGTGCTTATGTAATTTTTAACGAAGAAAACATGTTTTTACCGCTAAAAACATTAGATAATACGTTATTAGGCCAAAAAAGTGTCTTATACAGCTTTATCTACGTTTATCCCTGCTTTTTTAATGGTTTCAAAAATTGAGGGGGGGGTTCCGCCTTCCCCCAAAATTTCGGGGGGAGGGGCCCCCCTCGAATTTTTTATCTCATGACAATCCTCCCTCCAAAAAAAATAAAACCCAAGTACGTCCCTGACTGAATGTGGCGATCACCCTTTTTAGGTCTCCCCCTCTACCTTTGATTGCCACTGAGTAAAACACACAGCCTCAAATCACGAAATAGTACCCGATGTTTGAGGATTTTTTAAACTCTTATAAAATAAAAAATAAACTAATAAAAATAAATTAACAAACCAATACACAATAATTAACAATAAAAACAAAACTTACCGTCATCTTTTTCTTTGGCACCGCCTCCACTGCCGCTTTCCTCGCTCCCGCCCGCTCCTCCTGTGCTGAGTTCGTCTTGAAAAACTTTGCCCGGGGACACTAGAACAAAAAGAAATCAACGTGACTCACAAAAAGAGTCTTAATTACTTCAAAATCAACGCAATACTGACTCTTATCATTTACCAAGTATCTGTGTATTAAAAAATAAAGAAAGAGTCACAGTTGCGAGTATTTTATACCTCTTCTGACTTATTGTGACATGGTGACGACGACAAGAGGTGATTTACTTTTTTTTTTAATTTTATTTAAAAAATTGGTTTATTTTTACTGTTTAGATCGTTTGATGATTGAACCAATTGCATGGTGTTTGTAAGAAAAATACTATTTGCGACTGTTTATGTGTCGTTCTATAGTTTTACATAAATTAACAATGTTAATAAACCATGACCGGCTCACGAGCTTGTTAAGGCAATAAAACAATAGGTACCATATAATAATGCATTATTAAAAAAATGACGTTTAGAATTTTTCTAATAAATAAAATACGTTGGAAATTACGATTATTATAAACTGTTTCTAAGAAAAAATGATTACTGTAAGAAAAATAAACCATCTGTCACTACTTATGTTTTGTTATGGTTTTAATTACGTGAATAAACCACGACTGGCTTGCGCAGTTTTTTACTCAATATAACAATATAATAACGAATTAAAAAGATGAAGTGTATTAATGGTTTAATAACCAACCACGTTCGAAATCATGGTTATTATAAATTGTTTCTCGGAAAAAAATGAATCCCTGCAACAAAACACTATCTGAGAAAGCCTGCTTATGTTTTGTTATAGTTTTAAATAAACTAACAATAAATTAACCATGACTAGCTTGTACAGTTGTTCCGCAATTAAAACAATGGGATAACGATAACGAGTTCAAAGAACGACGTTTTGTAATCTTTTAATAACCAACTACGTTGAAAATCATTGTTATTATATAACAGTTTCCCTAGAAAAAGTGATTGGCTTTGTTTTCTGATTGTTAATCACACGATACCTATTTTATTTACTGAACAATTACAACACAAATTTGTTTTTCTATAGTTATTTTTTGAACAACCACATGATTTTTTAATGTTACAATAGAATACGGTGTGCATTGCCGGGAAATTTCACTTTAGCCTTAACTTTAATACTAAAGGTCCAAAAATCGTTAGCCTCAGCTTTAGTACTAAGCCCAAAAAGACTTAGTACTAAAGCACTTTAGCCTTCGGTTTTCCCAAGCTGACAAATACGGACATGTTCGTAAATTTTAAAAAATATCCTTTTTTAAAGTAATTTTTAGCATTTTACTATTAAGTTTAGAGCAAAAAAATCAACATTAAAGACTTCTTTGACGTTTATTGCATCGGATTTTAGGTTTTTTTAATACTATCTTTAGAGTTAATTTTACAGTTTTAAAGCCCTTGTACTGTATATTGCAGTTTCAGCCTAAAATGTAAATAGTCATCAAAAATGGTTAACTATCAAGAATATTTTTTCTATCTAAAGCAAAAAAATATTTAACCAACATTTTTTATTAAAAAAAACACGCTTACTGCATAATAAACTTCACAAAATGCCCATATGAAATAGTAAAAATGAGATTATTTTAATATTTAGGACTTAAAAACTCAAAAAAGTACTTTAAAAAACCAACAAATGTGTCCCTTCTAGTGACTTAAACAAAAATAAGTAAAACAAAAAAGAAAAAACCCCATACTCACAAGATTTTGAAACCAAAAATCGTTTTAATCATGTTAACTAGTATAAGACGTGTGCACTGCCCCCCCCCGGGGTTAAAACGGGGGGGGGGGAAATTCAAAACCGGGGGGGCACGGGGAGACTTTTTTGGGGGGGCAAAAAGGGGGGCAGAGGGGAAAAGAAAAAAAAGAAAAAAAGAAAAAAGAAAAAAACAAGGGATAAACGTAAATAAAGCTGTATAATACACTTTTTTGGCCTAATAACGTATTATCTAATGTTTTTAGCGGTAAAAAAATGTTTTCTTAGTTAAAAATTTACCATAATTGCACACATTGGCAGAGCCTGGATTTCACAAAAAAGGATATCCAGAGACCTTTCAAACCCCTTGGCTACACCCACATTGTAAACCAAAGCACATGAGCAGCATCTCGACTCCATGTTTTTTAGGGTACCTACCTATATGAAAAAAATCCGAGCCAATGCTATAGGCGGCTGGAAAAATTAGGAGGGGGGAGGTACATAAATCAACCAATATGATTGTTTGTTTTGCTTTCTGTGTAGTACTTATTACTTATAAAAAATATTGTACTAACTTTGAAATAACATTAGTATTTAGGCAAGTATAAATAGCGAGATATATATGTATGTATACTATACGAAAGTGACCGCTGAGCAAAGCGAAGGGGTTGAGGGTCCTTAGTACTAAAGGAGGCCCAAATTAATTTTGTTGCTTTTTTGTTGCTTGCTTTGCTTTTGCTATATATACATACATATATATATCTCGCTATTCTATCTTGCCTAATGCTAATGTTATTTCAAAGTTAGTACAATATTTTTTATAAGTAATAAGTACTACACAGAAAGCAAAACAAACAATCATATTGGTTGATTTATGTACCTCCCCCTCTCCTTCTTCCAGCCGCCTAGCTAAAATGGATTTTTTATATAGGTAGGTACCCTAAAAAACATGGAGTCGAGATGCTGCTATGTGTTTTGGTTTACAATTGTGTAAGGATTGTGAAAGGGTCTCTAAATTTCTTTTTTGTGAAATCAGGCTCTGCCATTGTGTGCTTATGTAATTTTTAACTAAAAAAACATATTTACGCTGATTTTTTACCGCTAAAAACATTAGATAATACGTTATTAGGCCAAAAAAGTGTATTATAGAGCTTTATCTACGTTTATCCCTCGTTTTTTCTCTTTTTTTCTTTTTCTCTTTTTCTTCCCCCTCTGCCCCCGTTTTATTCCCCCCCGTTTCAAAAAAGTTGCCCCCCCGTGCCCCGTTTTTCAAATCGCCCTTTTAAACCCGGGGGGGCAGTGCACACGTCTGATACTAGTTAACATGATTAAAACGATTTTTGGTTTCAAAATCTTGTGAGTATGGGTTGTTTTTTTGTTTTACTTATTTTTGTTTAAGCACTAGAAGGGACACATTTGTTGGTTTTTTGAAGTATTTTTTGAGTTTTTAATTGCTTAATATTAAAAGAATCTCAATTTTTACTCTTTCATATGGGCATTTTCTGAAGTTTATTATGCAATAAGCGTGGTTTTTTTAATAGAAAATATTGGTTAAATGTTTTTTTGCTTTAGATAGAAAAAATATTCTTGATAGTTAACCATTTTTGATGACTATTTACATTTAAGGTTAAAACTGTGATATACAAAGTACAAGGGCTTTAAAACTGTAAAATTAACTCTAGAAATAGTATTTAAAAAAACAAAACAAAATCTGATGCAATAAACGTTAAAAAAGTCTTTAATCAATGTTGAGTTTTTTACTGTAAACTTAACAGTGAAATGCTAAGATTTATCCTAAAAAATGGATATTTTTTTAAATTTACGAACATGTCCGTATTTGTCAGTTTGACAAAAGCTAAGGCTAAAGTCCTTTAGTACTAAGTTTTTTTTTGGGCTTAGTACCAAAGCTGAGGCTAACGAATTTTGGACCTTTAGTATTAAAGTTAAGGCTAAAGTGAAATTTCCCGGCAATGCACACCCGTAGTCTATTGTAACATTAAAAAATAATGTGGTTGTTCAAAAAATAACTATAGAAAAACAAATTTGTGTTGTAATTGTTCAGTAAATAAAATAGGTATCGTGTGATTAACAATCAAAACAAAGCCAATCACTTTTTCTAGGAAACTGTTATAATAACAATGATTTTCAACGTAGTTGGTTATTAAAAGATTACAAAACGTCGTTCTTTGAACTCGTTATCGTTATCCCATTGTTTTAATTGCGGAACAACTGTACAAGCTAGTCATGGTTAATTTATTGTTAGTTTATTTAAAACTATAACAAAACATAAGCACGCTTTCTCAGATAGTGTTTTGTTGCAGGGATTTTTTTTTCCGAGAAACAATTTATAATAGCCATGATTTCGAACGTGGTTGGTTATTAAACCATTAATACACTTCATCCTTTTAATTCGTTATTATATTGTTATATTGAGTAAAAAACTGCGCAAGCCAGTCGTGGTTTATTCACGTAATTAAAACCATAACAAAACATAAGTAGTGACAGATGGTTTATTTTTCTTACAGTATTCATTTTTTCTTAGAAACAGTTTATAATAATCGTAATTTCCAACGTATTTTATTTATTAGAAAAATTCTAAACGTCATTTTTTTAATAATGCATTATTATATGGTACCTATTGTTTTATTGCCTTAACAAGCTCGTGAGCCGGTCATGGTTTATTAACATTGTTAATTTATGTAAAACTATAGAACGAAACATAAACAGTCGCAAATAGTATTTTTCTTACAAACACCCTGCAATTGGTTCAATCATCAAACGATCTAAACAGTAAAAATAAACCAATTTTTTAAATAAAATTAAAAAAAATAAAAGTAAATCACCTTTTGTCGTCGTCACCATGTCACAATAAGTCAGAAGAGGTATAAAATACTCGCAACTGTGACTCTTTCTTTATTTTTTAATACACAGATACTTGGTAAATGATAAGAGTCAGTATTGCGTTGATTTTGAAGTAATTAAGACTCTTTTTGTGAGTCACGTTGATTTCTTTTTGTTCTAGTGTCCCCGGGCAAAGTTTTTCAAGACGAACTCAGCACAGGAGGAGCGGGCGGGAGCGAGGAAAGCGGCAGTGGAGGCGGTGCCAAAGAAAAAGATGACGGTAAGTTTTGTTTTTATTGTTAATTATTGTGTATTGGTTTGTTAATTTATTTTTATTAGTTTATTTTTATTTTATAAGAGTTTAAAAAATCCTCAAACATCGGGTACTATTTCGTGATTTGAGGCTGTGTGTTTTACTCAGTGGCAATCAAAGGTAGAGGGGGAGACCTAAAAAGGGTGATCGCCACATTTAGTCAGGGACGTACTTGGGTTTTATTTTTTTTGGAGGGAGGATTGTAGTACAGAAAAAAATTCGAGGGGGGCCCCTCCCCCCGAAATTTTGGGGGGAAGGCGGAACCCCCCTTAATTTTTGAAAACATTAAAAAAGCAGGGATAAACGTAGATAAAGCTGTATAATACACTTTTTTGGCCTAATAACGTATTATCTAATGTTTTTAGCAGTAAAAACATGTTTTCTTCGTTAAAAATTACATAAGCACACAATGGCAGAGCCTGGATTTCACAAAAAAGAAATTTAGAGACCTTTCAAATTTAGAATTTAAACCAAAACACATGAGCAGCATCTCGACTCCATGTTTTTTAGGGTACCTACCTATATGAAAAAAATCCGAGCCAATGCTATAGGCGGCTGGAAAAATTAGGAGGGAGGAGGTACATAAATCAACCAATATGTTTGTTTGTTTTGCTTTCTGTGTAGTTCTTATTACTTATAAAAAATATTGTACTAACTTTGAAATAACATTAGCATTAGGCAAGATAAATAGCGAGATATATGTATGTATACTAAAGAAAGTTACCGCTGAGCGAAGCGAAGCGGAAAAAATTTTTGGTTTTTGGGGGATCAATTGTGGTACTAAAATTATTTTATAGTTTGGCGCTGAGCGATTAGCGAGGCGCTAAAAATTTTGAATTTTTAGCCTTTGAAAACCCCCAAATTTTACTATCTGGCAACCATTTCGGGGGGGGGGGGGGGGCCCCCCCCCCCCACCGAAATCCAACCACTATCCTTATTTTTACCCTGTCAGACCGTTTGGGGGGGGCGCCCCTACCCCGTCCTCCCCCGGTTACGTCCCTGCATTCAGTGGAGTGGAGACCGTTTTTCTTAGCGCTCGCGCATTGGTTGAAAGTTGTTCTAGCGTCATAATTCTGTGAAGATCCTTAACATTAAACAATTTCCGTTTAAATTGCAGGTTTTTTACGATCGTATAACTTTTTAATTCAAAACATATTTCTGTATCAGTCTTAAAAATTTTGATACGGATATAGTTTTAAAATTGAAGCTACTAAACTTTAGTTCGTAAATAGAAGGGCTTATCAGAAAAAATCACGTTTTTATGCATTAAAATGTTTTAGAAATTTCAAATATTTTAAACGTTCATTTTAGTATCAATCAATTAATTGCTAAATTCTACTTTTACCGTCGTCAATAATTTATAATTTTACAAGATAATAATTTGAATTGATTGAATCGTAAAATGTTCATTTAATGACAGAGAATGGCCTACCCAATATTATATTAAAACCCGATCCCAAAATACCCAACGAAAATTACGAAATAATAACTAGCTTCGGGGGATATTTTTAGTACCTTATACAAACCTTAAAATTTCAACAAACTTGGCAATCTTTAAAAACCTTTTATTTTAGTAAAAAAAGCTTTGTTCTCTCAATATAAAAAAAATTAATAAAAAATAAATAAATAATGGTTTATATTATTGTTATTGTATTTGTTGTGAACTTTAAAAAATTTCGGTAGAAAGTTATATATAAAATTTAAGTATATAAATGAAATATTTTGCTAGATTTTTGTTTCAGAAGAATTCGCGATTCATTTTTCTGCATGTAAGAGCATTTTATTTTGGCACGCTTATTTTAGTGCTATCAAAAATTTCGGTTAATGCACCTATGTGACATTTCATAAGAAACTAACAACAATTATTCATCGTTCACAAGGCTTGTTAATCATTATTAACCTACTTATAGCAAATAAACAAAATAAAACAAAAATTGCTTTTCTTGTGATTTTTGACCTACATTGAGTTTAAAATTAAGCACAAATTCCATTAAATATAATATTTTTATTAGTTATATTTTCTAAAAATTTTAATTTCTTTGCGTATAAACTTAAAGTATTACAAAAATGTCTATAATATTTTGAATCCAAGTTATTATATTATAATGTAATAACTTGGATTCAAACTTAAATTCAAAAACGACTGAAGCATTGAACTATAGAGAAACTGCGTGCAAGACAAAATCATTTACTTATGATGATTTTAATAACGGCTACTATAAAAATTATTTCAACCATTTAATTGGCTATTATTTATTCAGTGAATTGCACAAGCCAGACGTTGTTTTTTATGTTTCATTTATTAAAATATTTGGACCAATATAATATAATAAAAGAACATATTTAATACAAATTTATTTGTCGAAGTTTAAATGCCTAATACAGTTTCTACCAAATGTCACATCTGTGTGTTACTTATTTTTCGCTTGGTAATTTGCCTTTTTCGCATAACTGCGGTGAAATAACTGAAATATTAGTTTTTATTACGAATTTAATTTTCCGTTTTGACTGTTGTTACAGTTATTAGAAACATTTATCATTCTGAAACGAGGTGCGGAAAGATTTTATACGAGCGGCTGTTTCAAAACGCTTAATGCACACTCTTTGTTAAATCACAATATTTCTTGTGGTTAAAGAATGGGGATGCTCTCTTTATATTGAAGAAGTCTAAACATTTAAAACAATGCTAAATAGTTCATTTTTTTATTCATTATCAGGACAAATTGATATACACATCCATAAAGTCGTAAATAATAAAAAGATATTTTAATGTTTTTTTTTTGTTTTTAAAACCAAATACATGGAGCCAAATATTATTAAAATTTAAAAGAATATGTGAAATCAAAAAGAATCGCTACTAACCATAGGTGGGCAGCCTCCCGGATTTTGGGGGGTATACCCGACCCCCGAAATTCGGGTAGGGGAAGTCCCAAAAAAATTTTTTTTGGGTATACCTCAAATACCCCATTTTTAGCGTTTTTAGTACTACGACCCCCCCAAATTTTAGGGGGTGTCAGGATTACCCCCAAATTTTAAAGGGGATATCGGCTATAATCAGGATTTTTGGGGGTATAACCCCCCAACCCCCCCTGCCCACCTATGCTACTAACCTATTGCGAAGTTTTAATTAAAAAAAACAAACAAAAACAATATTCATATCCGTCTGGCCATTGGTTTACCTAAGTATGAACAATAATTTTAACCTGCATAATTTTAGTGGATTGTTTTAAAACTATTGTTATTTTTAAAAATTTATTAAACAAGCTATAAAAATTATATTTTTCGCTGAAGTAAAAATAATACTAGAGATACATTAAGTAGCAATGACGAAACAAATCTAATTTTATTTTTCAAAAGTTTAAATAAATTTTTTTATCTAGCAAAAGTATATCGATTCATCAAAATATCAATATTATATAACTCTAAAGACTCGTTTAATTAGCTGACGATAGTTTTGGTTAAAATTATTATGCAGGATAAAAGGATAATTTTAGGTGAACCGAAGGGCCGACATTGAGACTCAGAATTTTAGTAACAATCTTTTTTAAGCTGCTTTTATTGGTGACAGGGCAATTTAAATTCTGTTTTGTTTTTGTTAATTTAGTGCTTAGTTTCTAGTATTAATCATAAAGCCTGTAGTCTTTTTTAAATATTTAAAATTTTCTAAAGACTAATAATCAAACAACTATTATAGCTTTCTAATATGTAATAAACAAAAAAATTGTGAAATTTAAAGAAAAAAAAACTTTAAAATGTATTACAGAAAACAACAATTATGGGAATTAAAACTTTAACCTGCGTGGCTGGTTTGTTTGTTTATTAAGGGGGGCCATGGGGTAACCATACACATCAAAGCAAATTAGTGCCATTATATCAATATCAACCGATCAAATTATTAAATGTTAGAGGTTGGTGATTCGTTAATATAACTTTCGCTTAATTGCTTTGATTTTATTGGTTTTTACATGACCCTGTATTTGTTTTTTCCGAACAAATAAACCCGCTACGAATGGTTTGCCTTTAAAACCTTTCATTGTGCTGACATATAACATATGTTTACACGTGAGTATATTAAAATTAATATAACGTACTCAGCTACATGATAAATTTAAAAATTCATGTTGTTTTGACTTTTTTAAGTGCAATTTTTCTTGGAAGATGATGTTTTTCTATGTAGAATTCATGAAAACAAAAAATAGCGTGAATAAAATAATTTACTTTGTTTTACGATTGAGTTTAATGCTAAAGTTTATGCTAAAAACTTGTGAGCAAATTGTTTCCTACTTATTTATTGTCTAGTTGACAGTTTTTTTTTAAATTAATTTTCGTCGTCCGTGTTAGTGGGTACTACAATTAAGAACATATAGCATACTGTACTAGAATGTCAGACTGTATATTTAATTTTTAAAGAGAATTTTTCAAGAAAAGTCGCACATGCGCAAGTTTTCTTTTTGTTCTGGAAAAATCGCTGTGCTAGAAAAGCAACATTGAGTGCAAGGAAATTAAGTTTTTGCTTCCAAAAAAACTAACAGTGCTTTCAGAATTTTAGCGCATGAAAATTAGCGGAAAATGGCAATTTTTTGCAGGGAAAGTCGCGCAATGTTGCGCATGTTCGACTTTTGCCAAATTTTGGTCAAAATCTTAGTGCACTGTCGGACATTCTCTTGTGGTATAAATTCTTCTTACAATTAAACCTGGTTTCAAGAAATCAAAAAAATTGTAGTTTCTTGCTCTATTACCATACATAAATTCCATATTATTACAAAAAATTATTTGTGAAATTTGTGTAACAATTAATATGCATTTTTTCTAACAGCACATTTGAGCTTTTCTTTAAAAATGATAAAAAAACTATAAAATTTGATTGTATTATTTTTCTATTTATATATTTTTTGTTTTAGTGGAATCTTTACGCGTGTTTGACGGCAATAACTCCTTGCAACATTCCGTATTTCGGACCACATCCGTGCCAAAAATGTCTAGTCTTAGTCAAATTAAGGTAAGCTATCTTAACTATAGTAAGAACTTGTCGAGGTTATGGTGCAGTGGCAAAACGCACGTCTTGCTTGTTTACTAAAGGTCCTTGGATCGAGTCCCGACTGAGACAAGCTATATTGTGACGTCTTAAATATTTGTTAATATTGTTGATAATATTATTATTTGTTAATATTGTTGTATGTAGTATTTGGTTGTGCACTTAGTGCTGAGTAACATCATCGGCCTTGCGTATACTGCTTTATGCAAAAGAAAAAAAACTTTTAAGGAATGGCTTTACGAACGGTGGGCTGCTTTAAGAAAGTCGGATTTTTTAGCGGGCTCATATACCTGTCTCTTTTAAACTGATGATTTTACTGTCAACAGATTTAATTTCGGCCTAACCTTAATTTTTGTACTTTGTGTAATGTGGAACGGCCGCTCCTGACGTGATGATTTATTTATAATACCTCGGGAATATCAAAGACTTTGTGAAGCAATGCAAATGGCCGTGTGGTGCGGTGGAAATGCGCCGGTCTAACAAAAACAGGGGTTGTTTGTTCAAAAAAAGATACGGGGCTCCTTAACTTAAGGAGCCCCTTCAATCGGGGCTACCTTAACTTTTTGCGTTGTTGAAAACTCGCTAAGGTAGTACTACGTACGTACTTTAAGTCACTTTGTTCAAAGATAAGGTACCTGCCTTAAATCCCGAGATAAATTAAAAATTTAAGTTGACTATTGGAGGTAACTTATTTTTTTTAAATTTATTTTTTTTTTCGTTTTTTTTTGCTAAAAATAAGCAATTTATATCATATATTGAATATGATAAAGAATAAAAATCAAAAAAATTTTGAAAAAAACTTAATCTACCTAAATATTTTATTTTTAAGCATTTTATGTATTTTTCCTTCAGGAAATCCTTATAATTCACTAATGTTTTGTTTTTGTTCTTATTACATTTTTTTTGAACAAATAGACAAAACTTGTTGGTTTTTAACAGTTTTAAAGGGATTTCTTTCGAGTTATAAATAATAATGATTTCTTACTTATATTAAGGGCTCAAAAAATATAGTATAAAAATATCTAACATACATTTAAAGTTCTATCATTTTTTGGGCAATATAATCCACAATGGTACTTTTCAACAAACAACAGCAATAATACGTCCAAAAAAACTAAGGTGAAAACCACTAAGGTACGTATCTTTTGAACAACGCAAGATAAGGGGCCCCTTACTGTATAAAGTGTGTGCCTTTAGTTAACAGGCCCCTGAACTTAAGTCGATTTTTGAACAACCCACCCCAGCTGGCCTAGAATTTAAGGAAAGGGAACCCATTTTTAAATTATATATGGGTATTTTGATTTTGTCTCCACTAACAATCTGTCTAGAGTCGAATTTATGTATATTATCTGTGTTTATGTAGATCTGTATATAATTTTTGACATAATATACTGTTTTTACGTTACTTTGCGTATGACCTAAGTAACAGTCAATGGCTGCAAATTAAAGATGTATATCAAAGCTTTTACTAAGATTTGTATTGTATATAATGGAATATTTTTATAACTAGTTTGTTTAAAAACATTATACGAAAAAATTTGTTTTTCAGGAGCAAGTGTTAAGGAAATTTCATATTGTTGGATGGTTGTTTTTTTTTTTTGTGTGGTTTTTTTTTGGTTTGTTTTTTTTTTTTTTTTTTTTTTTTTGTTTTTTTTTTTTTTTTTTTTGTTTTTTTTTTTTTGTTTTTTTGTTTTCTTTTTTAGGTATTGTTCTGGTACAAAAAACCCTACGAACTTAAAAGTAAACATTTAGAAAGATAGTAAAACCTTAAAAAAAAAGTTTACTACCTTACTTTTTTCTTTGCTAAATTACTAAATGAAGGTATAATAGGAAATGTTCAGTTGGTTTATTGTTTTAAACCTATTAAAAATGGTGTGTGCAGCAAAACTGCTTGGCTTAGCAGTTTTTATTGAATAAAAAATGAAACAGTATTTGGCAGTTCTTTTGTGTTTTAAAAAAAGCCAATTTTTAAACTCTAAATTGTGGCCGAAATTAAGCGTGCGAAATTAATGTTAGGAAAATCCCTAATAACTAAAACAAAAATATTTATGACAATTTAAATTGATGGTTATTTTGAATTTGTTATTATATGCATTTGTTTTACATCATTTCGTTTAAATTTGTTAACAGTAATTTCCTTTCAAACTGAAAAAAAACCTAGTCGTTTATTCCTTTTGACGTAAGTTTGGCCATTAAAAATCTCATTACTCTTTACAATTTAAATAAGTCAGTAAGTCGGCGGAGTTTATTGTAAAGTTACTAAGGGGGAACAATTTACGTACATCATTTGTAATATTTTATTTAAGTATTTGTGTACATTGACAATGTATACAACTGCATTAATAAAATATAACAAATAAAACTTACTATGACATTAGGTTACATATAATCAATATAATGTGAATGGATTAAGGAAAATATTAAAAGTAAAAATTTTGTTGAAAAGGCCTAAATAATAGTATTATAATTACATTATTATTGAAAGATCACGTTTTTGACTTTGATGAAAAGCATTTTAAAGCACGAGAAGTAATACTTCATTAAACAACTGGTTTGTTTGGGGCACGTCAAAACTGGGTCCGGCACAAAAGAGTCCTGAAAAAAATCGGAGCTGGCACAAAAGAGTTCTGGCACAAAAGAGTCTCGGCAGAAAAGAGTCCGGGAGAAAATGCGTTTATGCGCCCAAGCCCTGCGAGCGCTGAGGTCGGCACAAAAGAGTCCTGGTATAAAATCAATTTTTCACACCTCAGCTGTATTCCATTTTTTTATTTGTTTTTAATTAGCCTCTTAACAAGTTGTGTAAACAATTTTTCGGTAAAAATTAATCTTTTCAAGTATTTTTATTATTTAGTTGATAAAACACTTAAAGATTTGAAAAGCGTGTAAAAAATAAGAAAAAATCTATAAATCATATAATATTGAATTAGTGTTTTTGTCATAATTGAGTGTATGTTAAACAAAATTATGTCTAAATAATGATTTTAGTTGGCATAATTTTTTTGTTCATAGTTAAAATATTACAATTTTAATCAAACAAGTCTTTTGGTCGTAATTGTAAGAACGATCAAATGTCAGATACACCACTAGGACTTTAAAGTCTTGGTGTCTTGGTTCTTAACCATTACTCATACTTGATGACCTTTTCCTGAGTATATATACAGACCTGTGCACTGCCCCGGGGTTTTATTGTGGGGGGCAATTCCAAAACGGGGGGCATGGGGGGCAACTTTTTTGAAACGGGGGCAATAAAACGGAGGGGGGCGAGCAGGGGGGAAAGAAAAAAAAGAGAAAAAAAGGAAAAAAAAGAGAAAAAAAGAAGGGAAAAGGGAAAAAAAGGACAAAAAAAGCGAAAATAAGGTAAAAATAGGTCTAAAATGGCTTAAAATACATTGAAATAAGCTAAAAACTGCAAAAAAATTGCGATGATGGCGTCATCATAGGTTAAAAATGGCGTCATAATTTTAGGGTACTTTTTCATTTTTTGGCGGGGGGGGCAGTAAAACGGGGAGGGGGCAAATTCTCCAATAAAACGGGGGGCATTTCCAGACCGTACACAGGTCTGTATATATGCCTCTTTAAATTTAACTACCTTCTACCTGCTTTTAAAAAAATTAAAGCTGCTCACAAGGAAGTTTTATCTGACTTGAAAGTGTTTTTTTCTGCTTCCTACAAACCTTCGAAGTTGTTTTTGGGGTAGTTTTACTTGCCTCCTCCCAGGCGTTTTTAAGCATGCCTCCGATGCAGTTTTACAACTTGTTATTTTTCTCCAGCCCGCCAATGAATGGATTGAAAACCATTATTATTAGAATAAACATTTGTTTTTCTATAAAAAAATAGCAGCTTAAAAAAAGAATTTTTAGCTAAAAATCTTTTAAATTTACTGTTCGACGTTACTCTGACATAAAGAGTCACAATCAGTATAAAATCAACGTGACTCTGACTCATTTTGTTTAGATTATTTGTGTGTTAAGATATAAAAAGAGTCACAGTTACGAGTATTTTACGACGCTTTTGACTCATTGTATCAGAGTAACGACGTGTTGAAATACGTCATAAACTGGAAGATAGCTGGAACATTGTATTTCAGCTGTAAAATATTGATTTTATGCGGGACTCTTTTGTGCCGACCTCAGCGCTCGCAGCGCTTGGGTGCATGAACGCATTTTCTCCAGAACTCTTTTGTGCCAGGACTCTTTTGTGCCAGCTGCGATTTTTTTCAGGACTCTTGTGCCGGGACTCTTTTTAAGGTGAGCCGTCAAAACTAGCAAGTCTTTTGAACGACGAAATATCTGAATTTACGCGCAGCGAGTCAAGCCGTGTGCATCACTTTATTCAAGAATGCGATTTGGCATGATATAAGCGAAGAATGCTGCATGAGCTAATTATAAAACAATCGCTAATTTATAATTTTTCAAACTAATCCATTATATACTATAATAACAAAAATATATAATATACCGAAAAATGTGCAACTCCTATATAAAAAAGTACGGAAATGTAGCCCATTATAATGAGCCTCTCTATTTAAATGGCACTCTCCATGATAATTGCATAGTAGTCATTCAATTCGGCGAATTAAAATGGAGAGGAAGCCATTATAATAGCCATTTATTGATTTAATTTCACTTGATATATACTCACAAGTGTAATACTGTCCGGGTCGCACAAGTTTTTTCGTGTTGGTTTAATTTTGTTCAACACGCTAAAACTCATGCGGCCCGGACAGTATTACACTTGTGAGTATATATGAAGTGAAATTAAATCAATAAATGGCTATTATAATGGTTTCCTCTCCATTTTAATTCGCAGAATTAAAATGACTACTATGCTATTATAATGGAGAGTGCCATTTAAATGGAGATGCTCATTATAATGGCGTACTTTTCCGCACTTTTTTATATAGGAGTTGCACAATTTTCGGTAAATTATATATTTTTGATAATAATAGCAGAAAATCTGAAAATTAAAGTTAAAAATCCTTCTGGCAAAAATTAAGGCGTAACCGCCCGCCACCAGGAAGAAACAAAGAATGAACGCGCGATAATAAAAATAATAAAAGAAAGTTTTAAGAGATGATGTAACTAATTACTAGCATTGAAAAATGCTCTAAGAATAGAGCAGGAAAAAGGGGCGATTTTTCCCCGGGCGTATGTTTAGACAGAAAAAATGTAGACTAGTCTGAGATGGACATTATGTGGACTATAGGAAATTTGCATTTGGTTTGGCCAGCTGCTCACTAAATAAAAATTTCTACGATATGATAATGATTTGTTTATACATTGATCTAATCACACAGCACTGTTGCATTTTTTTTAGTTTGATGAAATGTCAATTGAAAAAATCATACCACAGCAATCTTTGACAAGCGCGAAATCGCCACTTTTTCAATTAGAAGGTTATATTTGTATGTTAAAAAACAACTATAAATTTGAAAAAGTGACGATTTCGCGCTTGTCAAAGATTGCTGTGAGTATGATTTTTTCAATTGACATTTCATCAAAACTAAAAAAAATGCAACAGTGATGTGTGATTAGATCAATGTATAAACAAATCATTATCATATCGTAGAAATTTTTATTTAGTGAGGGCAGCTGGCCGAATCCAAATGCAAATTTCCTATAGTCCACATAATGTCCATCTCAGACTAGTCTACATCTTTTCTGTCTAAACATACGCCTGGGGAAAAATCGCCCCTTTTTCCTGCTCTATTCTTAGAGCATTTTTCAATGCTAGTCTACCACTTTTTTTGAATTAAATTAAAAAATAGCATAATAAACTATAGTTTTAGCTGCGCAATGACATATGTTTATAATCATTCCGTTGCCGAGATAAAATAAAAAATAATAATAAGAAGAAGATGAATTTAAATTACAAAATTAACCCACGTTTGTTAATTATAGTTAGTGCGGAGCAGATGCGCTCCAGACAAAGTTTACCTACGTTCTCTAAATATAGTTGGCGCGATGCCGTGCGCCAATGATTGCAATTATAATTTTTAAAGTAATAATAATAATAATAATAATAATAAGATGATGAACATGAATAACAAAATTTACTCACGTTGTCTAAGTATAGTTGGCGCGGTGCCGTGGGTTAAATTACAGTTGGCACCCCGCACCACCGATGATTACCGGCGCGTGGCGCTCCCGCGCCACCGACGCTTATTATTATTTTTTAATAAATAAAACTTTGAATTAATTTTGTCATCAGTAATGCAAAAATTAAAAAAAGTACTCTGTTGTTTTTGCCGTTTTCCGCGCGGTTGAAGCAGATGGCGCTGGGAACTGGCGCCGTTTCTGCCACCAATTAAAACCGGTCTGCTATTTTTGTGCGGTTTTTATGAGGGGATGTTGGTTGTCTGCTCTGTACAATTCTTATTGTTGCCAAAAGGCTGTTATTGTGCGGTTGGGAGTTTTTATTTGTCTGTTTTTCAATTTTTTATTTTGATCAATAAATCGATAACAAGGACCTAAATGAAAAAAGTGCTTCCTAAGAAAGTTGCGTAATTCCTTCTTCTTTCTAATGAGCCCATGTTTATTTTTGATCAATCAGTAACGAATGAGGAATATCGTTTTTAAGAATGGAGCGTTGGAATAATAATAATAATAAGAAGAAGAAGGTTCTGAATTTCAAAATTTACCCACGTTCTCTAATTATGGTTGGCGCGGCGCCACTGGGCTAAATCGCCCCGTGGCGCTCCCGCGCCACCCATGATTATTAAGTTGCGTCAGGTGTTTCTGTCCACGTAATATTTTCTCGAAAAACGAGTGGTTACTTTACCACCTAATTATTTTCACTCTGATAGAATTCATCTTTAGTATTGGTGACAAATATAAATACTCATTTTCTTTGCAAGCTAATATGAATAAGTTTCCTTTATGTTAGTTTAAAACAAAAAAAAAACGAAAATGAAAAAAATAAATTTTTTGAAAATAATTGTTACTAATATTTTTAAATTGGGTTTTATCATCTGCTGAGTACTAACAAAATAAAGCAATAAAGCCGTAAAGCGTGTCTTTAAATAAAAAACCTAACAAAGATTGGGGTGTATAACAGTATTTTTTAATTCCAACAAAACTTTATTTTGAATATGTGTTAAAAGTGTCAAAGACTATGGTTTTATAAATTTTTAAAAGTGGCTAATTTTTAAAGAAAAAATAAATAAATTATTGCTTATTCTTATTTAGACGGAACCGCCGAAGAACTTTTACGTGATCCAATGCCTTTAAAAAATGTTCAACGACGAGACGGCAAGAAAATTCAAATTTTTCTTAGGTAAAAATATCTTGTACTTTAATTACGTAAGATCGACATCTTTTGGCATATTTATTTGCTGAAAAAGAGGCATTTTTTGCCTATGTTTTTGTTTTAGCCACAAAGGTTTTATTTAAACAATATTTTTAGAAATCTAGCGACTAAAAGTAGATTCTGTGTTTTGTATACGTGCTCTTTTTGCACCAATAAAATTTAATTTGTATTGTAAATTATTTTTAGGTATAAAGACAAAGATGATAAAGACCAGACAACAATACGAGTTTATGGAGGCTGGTTAAGGTAATTTAAAATTTATTTTTTATTTGTTATTGCAGTTTTTTCTTATTAGTTTTGACAAAATATTTTTATGGGTCATATTTTTTGTTTTGTTTTTAAACAGTTTTATGTTCGTTAATTCGTTTTATAGTTTGGTGATAAAAATATTTCCAAGCATATTCGTACCATGATAATAGTTGGTTTGCAGTATAACCGTAGCCCCTGAAATACACTAAAGGCTGGTTTATACTTATGTAAAAACGTCCTTTGCACAATGTCCAAAGGACGTTTTTATATACGTTTATAGGTTGTATATGTCCTTTGGACTTTGTCCAAAGGACGTCTTTACATAAGTATTAACCAGCCTTAATAGGTCGAGTATTTTTCTTATGGACAAATACTTTAAAACGTCTTACGACTATACCAGTAAAACACTAATGCCTGTTTATACTTCATAATGTTCAAAAGACAAAGTCCAATTGACAGTTTTTCAGCCTTGTTTATATTTTATCCAAAGGACAATGTCCAAACAACAAAATCCAAAGGACAAAGTTTAAAGTATAGTCCAAAAACCCAAAAGATAGTCCAAAGGACAGTCCAAAACACAAAGTCTAAAAGGAAAAGTCCAAAGTAGGGTAGCTGACTTAATTTCGGCCACCTTTTTTTTGAATTAGTTTTTTCTAGTTTTTCCAATTAACCCAAGATTTGGTTTAAAAATCAAACGATAGCTATTTTTGTTATTCCAGTGCAAAACTTTAAAATTTTTATTACATTTAAAGATAAGTGGAGGTTTGAAGTTTTATTTTTGTAGTGACCGAAATTAAGGTGCGAGCCATTAACTTCGGCCACCTAGAAAATACTGGCTATAACTATTGCTAAAACGAACAATAAAAATTTTAAAAGGTTGCAAATTTATCCTTAGGTATTGTTCTTGGTGCATATAACTTAATTCTTTCCCGTTTGGAAACTTTAATAGTTATTAGCAAGACTTTATATAATCATGTCAAAACTTTTAAAAAACAAGTTTTAATAACTTGTATTTTTTGTTGAATTTTTGTTTGGCTTAAAAAAGCGTCAAAAAAAGTCAAACGAGCAAAAAAAATTCTTTATAAATACGGTAGACGATTGAAAACAGCAAAAAACGGCAGGTTCTTTCACATAAATTTTAAGGTGGCCGAAATAAACGGAATCTTAAAATGCGCAGTTAGTTAAACGCACTGCAAAGTAATTTTGAAGAAAATATCAAAACATGAAAGTTAATTGTATTCAGCCTTAAATAGAAGATATTTTAAGGTTATATAGTGTTTTGTTTTAAATTTGATGCAGTTTAAACCCAAAGCAAAAATTAAGAAAATGACAAAAAAATTCACTTTTTGTATGAAAACTTTGATAATGCAGAATAACATGAATAAAAAACTTTTGAAAAAACACTTTATTCAACATTCATTCAGTTACGTTTGTGCTAGTTCTTTTGTGATTTAAAAATAACCAAATTTTCTAACACCCTAAATTTTATGGCCGAAATTAAGGCCTGGCCGAAATTAAGTCAGATACCCTACAAACAAGATTTGTTCCATGGGAAAGCCAAAGTTTTCCTTCGGACAATGCAAAGTTGTCTTTTGGACAATCCAAAATTCAACCTTAGACAGTCAAAACAAAGTTGAAATATTTCATCTTGCGTTTTGGACAGATTTGGATACTTTAGACTGTCCATTGAAAAGTATTTTTAAAAGCGTTCATACTTCGTCCAAAAAGAAATACCCTCCGAAATACCCTTCGAGAAATAGTGCAAAGAAGATGTATGAATTGCCCGAAGGTGGCCGAAATTAAGTCAGCTACCCTACTTGGACTTTTCCTTTTAGACTTTGTGTTTTGGACTGTCCTTTGGACTATCTTTTGGGTTTTTGGACTATACTTTAAACTTTGTCCTTTGGATTTTGTTGTTTGGACGTATTCCTTTGGATAAAATATAAACAAGGCTGAAAAACTGTCAATTGGACTTTGTCTTTTGAACATTATGAAGCAAT